>JACEVL010000370.1:885000-907500 GCA_020284085.1 Aporrectodea caliginosa
CTAAAAAATGTGGGAACATGGCTTAGGGTTGTTTTTATAATATTTATTATAGGGTTTAACAAGTTGCGTCTGTGACAACTTGGTTATTCAGAATAAACGAATATTGATTGATTGTTTGATTGTTTATATGATAAAAAGGAATTTGAATTTTAAAAAAATTGAAAATGTGGTTTAGGGTTGTTTTGATGCTACAACGGTGGCGGAACTGGAGTCCGCTGTTGATAATTACAAGGCCTTAGCCAAACTGGCGACTCCTCATACCGACCAAGCAAAAGAGCTCATCAAAAAACTGGTTCAACTGAGGCTGAAGCTGCTTGAAGCCAAGGTAATAATTACTGATTAATTAAGGCATCTTTGATTTAATATGTGACTAGGTAAATTCTCAGATGCTATTATTACTCTATTACTCAATGTGCCATGCTTTAAAAGGTAGCTTCACAGAGTACACTTCTTTTGCAGGAACTCAAGAGTTGGGTCTTTTGGGTTGCATTGGACTAAAGTTCTGTATTTTCCATCGTGTAGGTTATTGAAAGTATGTCACAAAGTTTTACAAAGGAATCACTGAATCATAGAAAAGGCAGTGCATAAATGCCCAATTAAATTACTTTACTTTAATAACGATTAATGTGACAATAACACTGATAGCAATTACCGGTACAAGAATCTGAACTGGTGGTTATTGCATTCAGTCTAAAGAGCACTTTTTTACATTGTTTTTATGAGGTGCTTTTTAGGCTATTACCTACATATGTAAATACATCATGCGTACTGTAATAAGTGTATGCATGCATACACACAAGCAAACACATGCATACATGCATGCACAAATGCATACTTGCGTAGATATTTGTATTACTAGGAGGGACCAGTGATGAGTTATCCAAACATGAAACAAGTGATGGGCCACCAACTCGTTGAGAAATCATGGGGCAATGCAGAAGGCTACTGCGAAAGGTGCAATGGGCTCATCATGGGAATTGTTCAGTCATGGCTAAGGTGTGAAGGTAGGTTGCCAAGTCTGAAACGTCTGTAATGTTTGAAAATTACATGAACAATCAGCTTGAACTATAGGTTTAGTTTCAATTTTGATATAGAGAAGGAATTACATTGAAATTGTGCTTTTTCAGTGGTGGCCCTGATGATATGGATTGATGTCCCCTTGGAGCTGAAGCAGGCCGCTCTCTGACACATTCTATAATCGCTTAAAAATCATTGTTTTTGGCCATGCTGGATTCGGGAGCACCTCTGAGTAGACTCCTGAAGAGGTGCTAAATGAATGAATGAATTTTATGTTGGGATTGAAATCTCATCTCTTTCTAACTTTAGCGTGTTTTCTGGTTGTGGGGCCTTCCAGCTGCTGGCTGCATGGTTGTATCTAATGGGTTATTGGAATGTGATTGTGGAATGCTTTTTTGCTTAGAAGTGACCATCGATTATTGCCTTTTGCATTACACTAGTGGTGTTATGGAAGATTCTAGTTCAGATAGACACATTCTGTGAACAATTAATAGTTTGGTATATTTTATGGTTAATATCATCTGTAGAATGTGGCTTCTGCTGTCATCGTCGATGTCTCAATTTCATCACAAGAACATGTGCCAGCCAAAAGGTAAAAGGTTTGCCTTTTGGTCACCGTCTAACATAGTGAAGCAACAGGATTTTTATTTGCTTGCAAGGTATCTGTTCCCCAATTTTCCATAGTGTGGGAATCAGGGTTCAATCTGAGGAGCAGCTACTACAGCAGGAAACAACATCCTGATGTAGACATGAGGCTGCTTGTTGACAAGTAATAATAATGGAGTCTGGGATCTCATAAATGGACGAAGAACTGTACACTAGATCCTTCAACATGGATAAATTTATTGATTCCTCTTGTTTTATAAATAATTCCTTTTCTAAATCAGTTGTCTGATCAGCTGAAGGTACATATCAGTTGATGGTTCTAGTGCAGTTACGGCTTGGCTCATGAACATATTTGGGGCTGAAGGTTGTGTGAAAGCAAGTGAAGTTGTTCTAATACAGCATAAAGGTCTTCTAACCATATTGTCTTATGTTAAATTGAGAACAGCTGAAGTGTAGCTTTTTCATTAGTGACTTCCATGTAACTCGGAAGAACAGAGCATCAGCAGACGATGTTTACGAGTGTTTACTTTCAGATGTACACTCTTAGGGGTTATGTCTGCTAAGAATAGACATGAGTGGCTTAAACACTTGCAGACTTCAACGGTCTGGTGAAAAATCACACTGTCATCTGTTTCTGGACGACTTTGTGTGATTACATTGTCTGGCTATACACCACATTGTCTGCACTTTATTAGTAGACAGTTGATTTTTATATAAGCACTCTTGCTACATTAATTAGCACTAGTTTAATGTTTACTGTCTGCAGATTTTGCTTTTTATAGAGTACCTTGTAAAAAATTACCCTTATCCCAACCTAACATACCTCATCCTAATTATGGTGTCAAATTGAAAACAGGATTTTTACAGATGTTTGCAGTATGCCATTGTAGAGAATTTCTTGAAACCTAGCTGTTGCTTCGGTCTTAAATATCCCTTAATTATTTTAGTTTTGACTAATGCAGGTTTCAGCAGATCCAACACTCAGTCTTACCATTTGCCCAGAGAAAGGGCTTCATGCACAAAACTACCGGTGTATGGAGTGTCGAACGGCTATAGGATTCCGTAAGTCACTGTTTCTATTTGCTTTAGGTTCTTATTTATATCACAATGTTACATGTCTGTATTGACAAAGGATGCGGGACAACTGTGTGGTAATGGTCTGTTCAGATCCATATGCTATTGTCACCTTTTGGAGATTTGAACTGTAAACGTTAAGAGTAGTTATCAACTGTTCAGCCACTATATCTTCCCTTGCAGTCAGAAACTACCTCTTTTATGAAAAATGCAAATGAAGTAATAACTAATAAGCGATATGAAATATCTATATTTATGCAGTTCTCTGAAGGATAACACAGTTTTTAAAATGAACTAAACAAATATCATGTTTTTTAGGATTTATGAGTATATAAATGAGGATTTATATACACTTGGTCTATTCTTCTGCTGTTTGGTGTTTTTTTTATTTATGCTTCAGCTAGTTAGTGTCTTTTATGTTATGTGTGAATGTATGTTATTCTGAATCACCTGAAAATTGCTTGTATTTTTTGAAAGATTGTTCCAAGGGAAGTTCTGATGAGTCAAGTCTTGAGATTCAGCTGACCCATTTACCAGTAATCACAGAGCTTTGCATTCTTATGTCATTGTATGAGCCAGTTATAAGTCTGAAATCCCTTTCTACAGTTTGTGTCTTATTATTTTGTGACCTATGTCTCTGTTTTCTACACAGAACCTGGAATGCACGAACCACGTCTTTGTGACTACACCGGGGCATTTTACTGTGATCATTGTCACTGGAATGATACAATGGCCATTCCAGCTAGAATTCTAGGCAACTGGGATTTTCAGCCAAAAAAGGTAGGTATCAGAACTCACGACAACTGAAGTGAGCTGGCAGAATAAACAAATATATATTGATCATAGTCTTTTCTTATGTCATCTGTTGTGCTGGCAATATGCATTTGGAAATATGCAATGGCTAATCAATTAATTATTTTCCCATGAAGTATAAATCAATTGTGTTACAAGAGGTATGTACCATTCAGTTGGTATACATGAGGTATCAGTGAATTGGTAACTCAGTGAATCAGTCTGAATGCTAAAGGTCAGTCACATACTTGAAGTAAGCTAAAGACTAAAGAGGAAATGAGTTTTGGTCTCGATCTAAATATTGTAACTAAATATATTTATGTAAATATAAACCTTAGGATTTTCATCTCACCTTTTAAGAACCTCTGAAAAACTCTGTCAATGTAAATGTCTAAGACGTCTAAAAATACAAGTCTTAAGATAGATTGAGAAATGTAGCTTGAGCTGAGGCCTGTAAAACAATATATGTGTTAGACTAAGACTGCTATAAGATGATGGACCACTTCACAAGAGTGTGTGATTTCACCGGTTCACATGTGTTGATGTATGGAAGTGGGGGACAAGAAGCTCTCTATGTGTGGCTGAGCACATTTTTAGCATCCCAACCATCTTGAAAGTGACCCAAACATATGAATGTTTGTTGTCTAGTTATTTTGGCTTTGAATATATCTGGACTGTCAGAGGCTCATAAAAATTATAATTTCTTTGCCATTCTACTTTTACTGGTGCAGTAAAATGTATCCTTTGAAATAATATACGGTAATAATAATAATAATAATCTTTTCTTTATTGAAGCGCAGACAAACGCACTGCGCTGTACATTTACATGTTATGGTATCAGAACTCACGACAACTGAAGTGAACTGGCTGAATAAACAAATAACTTATCTTAACTACTAACAGAACAGACAGCCTGCAATACACGGCGCTAATAGCAGCCTACAAAGCATATACGCCCTACGGGCTCGAACTCGGTACCTCTCGCTCTCCATGCCAGCATGTTATCCAATGCGCTATTGGGCCCCCCCAAATGGCAGTACATGTAGTTAGTTTGGTCAGCTAGGATTATTTTGTGCAGCAGTTGCATAAAGATTTTGCTCCATGGTTTGTTTACTTACATTTTGTACTGACTTGATATCTGCAATCATGACAAGTTCAGAAATGTCGCTCTGCTTTGTTTAAGCACCTAAAGAAATGGGAATTTTTGTTTTGCCACAGTTGTGCAGGTCTTCTAAACAGTTCCTGAGGCTGATGTTACGAAAGCCAGTGCTATGCATACAAAACATTAATCCAATGCTGTTCAGCTACCTCAGTGAGCTGAATGATGTCCGGGTAATCAGCTCTAATCTAACATTAAGTTGAATTTTCTATAACTATATGATCATAAAAATCGTCTTGCCATCAGTAAATGTAATATGGAAAAGGGGCAGCCCTGCAATAGCGGATTATTTTATCCTTTAGGGCTGTCCTGTTGACGGCATCAGCAGATTAACATTTTTTAAATGACTGATTGTTAATTAATTGTGCTGTTGTTGATTCAATAAACGGCTGATTGATTGATTGAACATCATCTACGTGTTAATCTCAGCTAAGCAAATCTAGTTATATGAAACTACCTTAATGATCTCTATGTCCAGCTGCGATTCTTGATTATGATCTCACTTGATGCAACCATCGAGTAATGCCTTATGGATTATGATAACATTGCTATGGAAGGCATTAGATTAGATTAGATAATGATGAATTTGTTTAGCACTTATTCCAGAGAACATCCCCATGGAAGAGCCCCAATCTAAAAAACAAGACCATGAACAATAGCGATTCTTAATAATATGGACCATTACGTTACCTTATTAATATTTTATCTTTCATGTAATTGGTTTATGATATGATAGTTGTTGGGATGATCTGATTTTAATTGACTGCTTTTAACTTTGATGTAGAAACTTCGTGAGGAGATTCTAATAATGAAGAAGTATTTCCTGGAGTGTACAGATGCTCTAAGAACGGACCGACTTCTTTGTCAGGTGCTACAGGCAGCTCTCTCTCTCTCGCTGTTCCCTTCATCGTATCACCACATTGTGAAACTCCAATTCAGTGTCCGCGCTGTAGTCGGGAGCGCCTCTGAGTAGAAATCTTGAAGAGGCGCTATAACAAGTGCTCATACATACATACATACATACATACATTGTTCTGTAGAATCATTGTTATGTTGTCTTTTACAATTTTGCTTTTTATTATTATTACGTCTCGTAAACTGTTTTTGTAAGATATCTTTCAGAGAGGCTGTTTAAAGTCATTGTATCAGTAACCAGACATATTTATATTTATACAGGATTATATATGACTACACAGATTCTAAGAATAACTTCTATAGTGCCGGTGTCTAATGCGCACGGCATCAACCGATGGTGCATCAAAACCAAAACAGTAATCAGGTCACAATTATTAACCCTTTTATAGTATGATTACCTAAGCAGCTGTAGCATTCTAATTATGTAATTAAATGGTCTTGTAATATGTTTTCAGCTTTCAGAAAGGCAGCACTTTGTGGAGAATTCAGACATGTATTCCCTACAGGATCTGATCGATCTTGCAAATGACGTTTTGCTGCCAGAAATCACAAAAATCCACGCAAACTTTGCTCAGCATATTAAAACAGATTGCGAGGTCAGGCTTCCTACATCTTTTGTTCTATCTCCTTTTATTGTGTTAGACAGTATTATGTCATCCATCAATTCCATGGCCATGCCGTTAGACGCTGCTGTTGATAGAGGCTATAACGAACCTCTATCAACAGCAGCCTATAATAATTGTCGTCAGTCAGTGATTGTCTTACCTTTCTTGAGTAAATGGATAATTTGGCTCAGCTGAAAGATTTAAATAGCACAAGCCATGGTAAAAGCCTGCATATTTTCCACCTAAGTGTGAATGTATCCTATGCTTATTTGGGTTGTAAGGCTTGCTGTCTGTGGATGCCATGGTCATGGTTGAATCTAAGCTGAATGATCATGTGGCTTCTGGACCTTGCTACTAAGTGGTTTCTGTGGAGATGTGTATACAAATGTTTTCTTTATATGTTGTGTTGTGTGTATAAAGTGTGTTATTATTTGAATGTTATTGTTGTTTTCTTTAGAAATGTCGAGAGCAGGGCAGTATCTGTGTCATCTGTGACACTGATGAAAATCTGTTTCCATTCGATTTCCAGGCCTTTGTTTGTCCTAGCTGTGCAACTGTTTTACACAGGTTGTTATATTTGCAAATTATATATTAGTCATGCTTGTTGCTGCTATGTGTTGCTAGCAGGAGCAGTGAGTTCAGCCAGTGGAGCCAATTAGAACATGAATTGGTGACCATCCATGGAGTAACTTGCTCTCTGATACTCGCCGATTACTCGGTTTGCCAATTCCCAGGTTTCTAAATTCAGTAATAAAGTACTTTGGCGGTTAAAAGGTATGCTGCATTGGATTGGTGTGATTGTGTGGGTCACTTGCTAGGAAGGACTCCTGAGAGCAGTTTCTACAAAGGTTTCTTAACAAGTATTTTACCTTTGTATGGGGGTATTTACATATGTATGCATCTGACTTATTTTACTGTATGTATCTAAGCACTCATGTAGTGCATTGTAAAGACCTTGCAAAGGAGCAGAGGCATGGCTTCACAAAGGGGTCAAGGCATGGCTTTACCTTTATGTTTATGCTGTATGTTTTAAGTGCCAGCAAGATTTAGACTAGTCATGCTGAATTTGTTACTAGTCAAGTTCTTGTGAAACTTGTAAATTTTTGTTGAATTAACTTACTAATCAAAGAGGTCAGACACTGCTCTTGGAGTTGGCCTTAGGATTGACTCATTTCCTACTCACAAAATCTGATCTGACAATGAAGAGTCACAAAAATTAGCATTATTATAAATGCTATTTGTTTTCTTACTGCTATTTAATAAATTTGTTTACCGATACTTGTTGCTTCATACCTGTAAAATGCATTACATTATGATGTTTTACCATGGTTTCAAAAGTTACATGTTGTTTATTTCGGTATCTTACAATGGATGGTTCATTTTGTTTTTAGGGATTGCTATTTGCAGAAGAATCAGAAATGTCCTCAGTGCCTGCAGAAGAAGGAAAGAAATAGCACGACTTCAGCTGATTGTTAAACATCTAGTTACAACTTGTGACCAAAACCTTGGTGCTCTGCTAATTTCTTCATTTTTCTCAATTTGACTAGAAATGAAATGCTTACTGGTGTTTGACTTCGGAGCTTCAGTGTGTTCAAAATGGAACAGTTTTATAGTGTGAATGTTTTCTAAGGCAGAAACTTCAGTCAAATGGAAGAAATGCTGTGTTTGCACAGCATTTCATTGGTCTGAGTTATGTGAGTTGGTACTGCATTTGTTAGTGATTCGGACACATTCTTTCTCGTGCATTGGATCTTTCTCATGGAACAGTCTTGCACTCAAAAGTAGACTTTTCCCCAAGTTGCTCAAGAAACATTTCTAGCTTATAATTATAGAGGCACACCTTCACCTTTTTAGACTTGTTTGATAGCTGTGTTTCATAGTTACAGAATACGCTTGAACAGAAACATGGATTAGGTCAGACTGTTGGGATTTTGCTTGGAAGAACTTTGACTCTATTTTACAATTGCTTTGTTTGGCATTGATGAATGAGCTAATGTTTGCATACTCTACCATCTCGCAACAGTGAGGAATTATAAAGCTTTTTATTATGGGGACTACAGAAAAGCTAAGACTTCAATTCAGTTTGCAGAGTTTGGTGGAAACCTGCACATTATGACTGTAAGAATTCTGTAAAATATGCTGTTATGCTGAATTTCTTATTAATGCAGTAGCTGTGAAGTATTTGATAACAACAGAATTTAGCCAACAGGTGTATAAAGTACATGTATAGCTTTACCAAAAAGTTTTAGATTGTAGTACTGGCCTTTTATCATGTTTTGTTTTATTTTTGGCTGAAAATGAGACATTTTGTGCACAAGGTGCTGGAAGTGTCAAAATCACTGTCTAGTCACCGTTACTTAAGTTTGCTTGTTTCCAGATGAAACCATATAGCATGGCTTTATGTTGCATAGTTTTGTTTTATTTTGCTAGAAGATTTGTTTGATTTTATAAATGTAGCATAGTTTTGCTTACCCATGAAACATGCTGGTTGTAAATCTGGTTTATTAGAGTTACCTGTAGCATCATTGCCCTCCGACTTCACAATTGCATATTTGGCTTGTATCTGGTGCATCATATGAAATTGGCGAGTGTTTGATAATTCTTGAATCACATGCAGACAAAATATATTTTAAAGTTTGGTTTAGTTTGCAATAAACTAAATGACGTTTAAGCCCCACGTTATTGCATGCAATGTAAATTGCAAAGATTTCTCAGCGCCACATAACAGATGCATTACGGAGGTAAGTAAGCTTCTTCATTGGAGCTTGATAAAAACCATTCTACAAATGTTTATTGAGTCATTGGTTGAAACAGAACTGTCAACAGACTGTGATACAGGTGCTTCCAAAACTTCTCAAGTGACGAGTTACTTAACTGCTGAGTGGTTTTCTATGCATCTTTGACTTTGTTTCTCTGTAAGACTTCGTATAAAACATTTTCTGTGATTGAACATTGGACTTGGTCACAATCTTCATGGACATTGTAGCGGTAGTTGTATCTGCTGTTAGCGTAAACGTTTTCAAGGCGTACTTAGAACTTGGTAGTTACTGGATGATGTAGAAGTTTTATCTTATTCCCCGATGTATTCCATAGTTCCTGGTCCTGGAAAGTATGACAACCAACATTACTGAAAATTAATATAAGGATATAGGATGCAATTGATATTTCATTTTCGTAACATACATGCAAGAAACATATAGCTATGCAAATTGCAAATATGCATACAGATGTTGCGTGTGGAAACATTCCGAAATTAGTAAGATATACTGTTAATTACAAAACTTAGTAAAGCCATATTTGAAAGCCTTTTCCTCATATAAGGATAGCATACTGTAGTGTATGGCATGTATTACAGTTGGCAATTGGCTTCTGTCCTTAGAGGCTTAGAAAATAAACGTGCACAACTCTGAATGCAATACTCTGAATAATAGTTTTTGTATTATTTGTCCCTTGTGTACTAAGTCTGCATTTTATCATGAACCGTGGTTGACGTGCGTGCAATAGTTGTATTTAAATTAAGCATGCATCTGTTTTTGTTCAAATCGGATTATATGCGTTTTGTACACTTGTGATGTGTGCAGATTTTTTGTAAACATTGATGTCATCTGTATCTGATAAGGCACAAAACTAAATATCTTTTTTCATTTTTTTAAAGTACCTATAATTATGCCAAGTCACCAGTTTGTGCATGAAAATGACAGGACATGTTTTCAGTATTGCTGTGCATTATTCTATGCTGTGCTTGTACAGTGAAATGTGTTATGATGATGATGATGATGATGATGACGATGACGATGATGATGATGATGATGATGATGATGATGATGATGATGATTAACTTCCGATTTATTAAGAAATTGTGACAACGATTTAATAATCATTCAGCTTTGGCTGTTAACTTAATTGCCCTCTACCAAACTTTGCACTTCGGTGCTCAGGTTCTTTTCATCTCAGATGTTCACTCCTATGCTCTGTCTTCTTGTTATGCACTTTTCATTAATTCTTTCTTGTCTTTCTGCTTAATGACAGATGTAACATTTGAATCTCACAGGATTATTCATTGTTCACAGTACTTATATTTTATGCTCTGCTATGCTGTGCCTTTGTAAATAAATGAACCAGATCATGTTTTAAGTTCATTTAATTAAATTTTTGCAAAAGACAACATCAGATGAAATGGGGGTCGTCGTTTCTTCACCACAGTAGAACAGCGATGTTGAAATATCCAAAAGGAAAGTGTTTGTGAAGATGGATTGTCGTTGAATTCAAAGTGTTGCCCATGCATTGTACAGAATAAAGTCAATCAACCAAAGAAGGGCCAAAGTCCATTTATAGGAAAGTGATTAAAATGTGCTCTGGAAAATTCAAAAAATGCTTCTGGAAAACCTGGAAAACTCGGGGAATTTTGAAACCATATTTCTGTGGCCACACTATGTTAGTAGCAGGAACTGTTATATGAATGCAATTCTGGGGAGTTTCAGCTAAGGGGTCGTCCATTAATTATGTCAACAAATTTTAGGCCTTTTGTGACCCCCTCCCCCTTGTCAACAACTGTCAAACATTGACGGACCCCAAAAAATTATGTCAACAATCCCAGACCCCCCCCCTACCAGCAGCGTAGCCTGACTGAAATTTTGTTCTCAATGACCTTTTTTTAGAGATTTGAACTCCGATGACCTTTTTTTAGACATTTTCTTAGACATTTTTTTAGATGACCTTTTTTTAGACATTTACTCTTTCGCTACCTTTTTTTGGGATTCATTGGGAAAAAAATTTGTTGACGTCAACTTGAACCGAACCCCTCCCCTCTGTCACCAACTGTCAAACTTTTCCAAACCCCTCCCCCCTATTTTGTTGACATAGCCTAATTAATGGACGACCCCTAAAGGTGTGTTTTAAGGATAGTACCATTTCGGCTTATACGGTGATGCTTGAGCGATAAGGGTCATCGAAATCTCGATATTTCTACGGCGTCCAAACAGCCAAGTCACGAGAACCAGTATATTTACAGACGCTAAGGCAAAACAAAATCGCTGGACATGTGAGGTCAGAATTTAATTTCAGATCAATATGCAGAAGTAGGCCGTACGTCACGCAGGCGGACAGTCAGATAGCTATAGCCTAGTGGAATGTGTCGGAGACAGGCATAAGGAGAAGAGAGGACTATGTAACGAACTGTTATAAAGGATTGTTTTCGGTTTTGAGTTAACGACCAGCACAGAGATTTCAACAAAGGTAGATTTGGTTAGTTAGATAGGCCCTAGCCTATTTCAGATAGCCTAATTGCATGTTGTAATTCTGGGGAGAGAATATTCTCGAGTGGTAGAACAGGCTGAACAGCTATGGGCTGTGGAGCGATTTCAAAATTTTATGGATGCGATTAATTATGTGTTGGGGCAGAAAGGGAGCGGGTGAACGGAATGAACGGAGTGGTTTGATTGTGAATAACTGCCGAACTTACGGGCGCTAGAGGGGCTGGCGTGTATTGTAGATAAGTGATTTAATTATGACTTTGTACTCTATTCGTTCGATTAGGCTTTGCGTAGCCGATATAGTTACGGTACTGAATTTCATTAATGTCACGGTTGAACGAGCGGCATTGAACGCAATCACCTGGAAAAATGGAACTAATACCAGAAAATGATTGGACACAAGATGCACGTGATCAACATCGCTTCCGTGATTGGATAATGACTGATGACGTCATCTTGAGAAACAAAGGCTACTGATGACGTCATATCGTTTGCCATGGTAACGTTGTAGGTTTTCTGTAGACATGCGTTTATTTGAAGATTATTCTTAAATGTTCGTTGGAAAAAGTCGATTTTAGATATTTCCCGGCGTATTTTTGGTAGAAATGACACATCTAATGTTCATAAATAAGAAGATCGACAAGGTGATCGATATTACAAGGCATTAAATCTTTTGTTATAGAAATATTCGAAGAAACAAGGCAGGATGCGTGAGTAAAAATGACGACATTTTTAGAGCTGAAGTTTAACTTTAGTTCATTTCGATGGTAACAACAGATCAAATAGAAAATAAGGCAAGCTTATAGTATCCGGGGCTAAAGGACATAGTGCGTAAGTTTACTGGCGTCGTGAGTGTCGGTTAGGGTGAGGTTAGGACTTAGGCGTCGTGAGGGTCGGTTAGGGTCAGGTTAGGGTTAGTGTCGTCAGTAGAACATCTGGTACCGTCCGGCGTCCGTACAGCATGCCCGATGATACTGTATAATCCTTCAGCCCACGATACTATAAGTTTGCCGAAAATAAATCGAGTTAAATCTTTAACAGAAATTTGGATAAACCATTCATTCATTCATGTCGAACATTTATATAGCGCCCCTTTATGAAAACTGCTCAAAAGCGCTCCTAACTCCAGCACGGCCAAAAAGAACAGTCTTGGGTGAGAAAGGAATGGCAAGCATTTAGTATCGGGGTGTGTGCATTTTCTCCCGTCATTTTAGGAATCGTGAGAGTCGGTTAGGGTAAGGTTACGCGTTGTGAGGGTCGGTTAGGGTCAGGGTTAGGGTTAGTGTCGTCTTTAGCAAACATCGTACCTTCCGCGCAGCATGCCAAAAGATGCCATCCGACGCCCGTAAACTTACGCACCCCGCTACAAAATGCTTGCCAAAGGAACATAGGAGAGAAAGTCCTGGGAAGAGGCGAAGCTTCAGAGGGAGGTCATTCCAGGTCGAGGGACCCACCACCGAGAAAGCAGGGTTCTGCATAGTGGAGATACAGACAAAAGGGACAACTAGGACACCCTGTTCAGATGAGCAGCGCTCGTGAGCTTTGGCACTAAGGACAGGGCAACAGAGCTCACAAAGATAGGCAGATGTTCACCTAAAGCAATTTAGCAATACAAAGACAAAACAAAACTTCATGCTACTTCAGTTATGCAGAATTTAATACATGCATACAAAGATACAAACATTCATGGTGCATTTGTATGGAGGCAACTTTCAGTCAATTGTTTCAAGGTTAAACTATACAGAAATCATACTCTCGAACAGTGGCGGCGCCAGGGGGGATAGGGGGCTTAGCCCCCCTAACTGCGGCTCAGCCCCCAAAAAAGTGGGAAATCACTGCAAATCACAGGGAGGAGGGGACAGAATGGAAGGGATTGGATCTTTAACCCCCAAAACCTGAAATCCTGGCGCCTCCACTGCTCTCGAAGAAAACTTGCTCAAATTAACTGTGATATGCAGGTAAATACATGTAGCATTTACTTTATATAATTAGGAGTATTTAGGACTATAATGTAGATGTTAAACTATGCTGTAGAAGTGTAGATGCTAGAGTATTGTTGCTTAAAGCACTAAAAAATAATTTCATGGAAATAACAAGAGGGTGAAGTGCAAACATAGCAACAGCACAGTAGAGGTGCCATGATTTCAGGTTTGGGGGGCTAAAGCTCCAAGCCCTTCCCTTTTGTCCCCCTTCTCCCTGTGATTTGCAGTGATTTCCCACTTTTTGGGGGAGGCTGAGCCGCTGTTAGGGGAGGGGGGCTAAGCCCCCATCCCCCCTGGCGCCGACACTGAACAGCAATCTCAACATCTGCAATCCAGCATCTGCGTAACCTGTGTAACCTTTCGTTAGTTATAATTGCTTGACAATAACCTCAACCAGGATTCAAATCCCAGACACAGATAGCCTGATGCATGAGCAATCTGCCAGTTAGGGGCATAACTTTGCCAACTTTGGTGTAGAAAGTGAGGTTGCCAAATTTGGCATCATTTCCCCTTCACGGCTGATAAATAAATATAAAAGCACCATTTATGCACCGTTTCTAATAATAATAATTTAATAATAATAATAACAATAATAATAATAATAATAATAATAATAATAATAATAATAATAATAGCAATGAAGATGGTGATAATATCATCATCACATTATGATGTGATCATGGTAATGTTGAAGCTTGGTAATTAAATTAGAGTCATGAGGACTCAAATGAAAGCCTTCCTCCAAGCAAAAAAACAATGGGCATAATTTCTTCTGGGTATGAAATGTGGGGTTCTGACCCTCCAGTCCAAAACGTGAGGTACAAGTCCCTCGTACCCCTGAAACTGAGTGGGAAGGTATCAGTGGCTGGATTGTATGTGGTAGATTTTGGAAAGGAGTGATTGAAGAGAAAGACGAAGGTTAGTAGGCTAGGCTACTTTAAATTTCTGTCCCCCAAAAAATCAAGGTCAGCTGATGTTACACATCAAAATGTGCAAATTTGAAAATATTAAGTGTACTAACTTAAACTAAGTGTGGTATTATGAAGAACTGCTATGCAGTTTTAACTTATTTTGTAATTTCAAGTTTCATTTGCTATAAAATGAAGAAAATAATATGTCATGCTTGGTCGTGAGTTATAATTACCACAAGAATTTCTCAACACTGTTCAGGTCATGGTGCTCTTAAAATGATAGCAGTGCATGATTAAAACCCTTGCCCTAGCTGGCTTACATTCAAATTTAAGAGTTATAGATATGTAAAATGCTGTCTTGGTTCAAGGAGATATAGGGGTAATTTCTCTCTGCATGAGGGTACACATTGGATCATATTCTGCAAATAGCAGAATATCAGACCAAATAGATTTACAACTGCCTGAATACAACTGGAAGACATTGCGGAATCAAATGTGAACATTACATGATACCCAGTATAATTTTGTTGGACTGCTGGCAAAGCAAACCTATGGTAATACATCATTGCATGAAGCTCCAGGAAATGGTCAAATAGTCTATGCTTCAGCACACGACCACTCGATTTCTCAGAGTGAAAGCTTTTATCACAGAGTCTGATGTATTTCATGTCAAATCAAGAATTTCTGAACAAAGAGAATATTTATGGCACATCATCTCCAGTCTTTTGCATACATTTTCCCAAGTAATCCAAACTAAATTTGCCCAAAGGCGAATTTATTACTAGAATATATCTTACTATTCGACTTTTTTGCATATTTTTACACCGTGTTTGAGTAACTGTAAATTTGAGACTAAATGGAAGGTTGAAATTTTTTTATTTGGTTTCTATTGCTGTTTCATCAGATACAATGAAATTCTTTGCACTGTATAATATTGACCTACAGCATAAATATCGGCTTATAGAATCCTAGGCCCATGCCCCTTGTGACACAATATAGGCCTACAGGAGAAATTCAAACCTGTGCAAATATGTTGTTAAATATAATTATGTCGGTATATGATGGACTGCTAGTGAATGGATTTATGTGGCACTAATACAGTCAGTGCAACCATGCACACTACCAGACACACCCACAGTGGGTACAGAAGGGCCACATAGACATTCCAGATCAAAATGCGATGGATGGTTGGATGGATGGAGGGAGGGATAGATGGATGGATGGATGGATAGAGATGGAAACGGAGATGGAGATGGAGATGAACATGTGTGATATTGCTTAAAACCAGGCACGTGAGTAACAACGGCTGCTTTTAATTAGCCCTGGACCTCGTGTCTGAACTTAGTGTGTGAATAATAAAGCAGTGGAGTGAGTGTTCCTGGACTGGTAGGTTTAAGCCTATGTAATGAGTGCATGGTAGTTAACAGAAAAGATGTAGTAGGCTGATGGTACTTTCAGTACTAAAAATGACACTGACTTTGTCTACAGTATATGTTTGCTGAATACATGTATAATCCGGATTTAATTGACTGCTACTCTTCTGTCTGTGGGATGTGTCGTAATCTAGTAGTTAGCATGCGGGACTGTGAACAGAGAGGTGGAGATGGGGGTTCAAATCCCCATCACCGCAGCAATGTGTTTCAAGATTTCGGATCCATTTACGCCCCTAGCAAGCTCAGCTATAATGAGTACACTGATTATGCACCGTCAGTGGGAAAATCAGACAGTAATCAGATGGCAGGGAGAGGACTAGCACCTATCCTTATAGGCAGAGCCTAGGAAGAATGAAGTTGGTAACATTTCGTATCCACGGTTGAATCTTGAGCTAGCTTAAATCATGACTGTTCTGCTTCTTCATCATCTTTTATCTACTGAGGATGACCTACTGTATCATCTGGTTGGCTTGGCCCCCTAGGCTGCTACTGAATCTATAACGATGGAAATTACCTCCATTACACTAAAGTACTGATATGACAAATGTTTTTGATTTGAATAAAAATTAGTAATAATCTTATTAGTGATGCATTCAAGTGATGCATACAGAAGTAACGGCATGCTGCAGAAACTTTGTATGTTGTTATGAATTAATGATCAGCAGTATGTCATTCTGATTAGTAATATAATTAATGGTCCTTGTTTTTATGCTGGGAGTGTTGCTGCTGCTGCTGCTGCTGCTGCTGCTGCCACGGCTCTGATGGATGCTTTTTCTGCTGTGATAATAATCAACACAAGAGCAGAATTATCTGAGCTGACAGAATCCATCTACTCTTTAGTTTTGTATTAGTGCATGTCAAACAAGTCGGCTCTCATTTGCCGTAACAGCGCCTCTCGTGGTAAATACCTCCATGGTAATAAGAATAATTTGAACCAGTCACCTAAGTGCATGAAATAATGCTGGAAACTGTGCATTTGTGTAATGAAACCCAACAAAACACTCGAGGCTTTTGAGGTTTAATCAAGTGCATATCCTCCATTTATGCTAAATGTTATGCTAAACTTAGGCCTATTTTCTTTTTGAGGCTATCAGATAAAATATTTCTTTGTAATTTAAAATAATTCATGAAGAAATAAAACAGTTTGTAATCATCATATCAAATTTTAAGCACAGTGGTTAGCACAATGGCAAGCTGGAGGCAGAGCTGTTTTAAGGTCATCATAGGCCCTAGGCACTCTTGTATTCGTAGGCCCCAACCACCAGCTCTGAAATTGAAAACGAGTTAATGCGGGAAATGACTTTTTGAGGACGTTCTAAATAAATGTGATCTTGCTGATGCAAAGAGCCATAAAGTTCACATAGTCTAGGCCAGGGGTCTCCAAAGTACGGCCCGCGGGCCACATCCGGCCCGCTAAGGCCTTTAATCTGGCCCGCGGAACTTTCCTTGAAGAAACAAACTAAATTGGGAAAATTGAAAATTTTAACGCCGCTGTACTCTGACATGCATATTGCCAAAATCCATGTCGCTGTTTGTAAGGCACTGTGCCTGATATGGAATGACACCATTGCAGTGCTTAAAGAGTACAATATTCGAAGACATTATGAATCCAAGCATTCATCGCATTACTCACAATTCACTGGACAGCTGCGCACAGAGAAATTTTTTTCTTCGGAGTTTTGGCCCGTAGAGCTTAAGAAAGTCAGCAATGTGGCCCCCAGCTGGAAAACTTTGGAGACCCCTGGTCTAGGCTGCTGCACAGCTTAACTTTAAGTTAATATCGTAAAGTAAAACTGTTGCAGTACAATTACGAAAATTATTAAATTAGAATTCGAAATTTCATTTTTTAATTTTCGCATCAAGTTCAATCATTAAACTTATTTTTTCAATATCTCATTTTCAGACTTTCGTAGGCCCCCGAAAGGTTCGTAGGCCATTATGCACAGTGCATAATGGATAATTTGGCCCTGGCTGGAGGTTGTCAGTTCAAACCTCTGCCCTAAGAAACCATCAAACCAAATGAATTTTTTTATATAAGATGCAATATCAGACAACAGCTGACAATGTACAATATGATATCTATAGAGATTACTTTTCTGATCGTGGTGAGTGCGCACTTCAGTTGGGCAGGAAGGGACCACTGCACTGCTGCAGTCTGCTTGTTAGTGCAGTAACACCTGATAACATTCTCGTGAACAAGTGCAGTGGACAGAGTGAGAGAATAATATTCTAATTGGCCCAAATAGTTGAGATTAGTTTACAGAGTATGTAAGAGCACGGACCCTGGATAATATTATATAGGAGCCCTTGGTACCGTCAGAGGTTCGAACCATGCTTGGGTTGCGGCATATTATTTGATTAACGGCTTCTTAAGCCAGGACTTGTGGCCGACTGGTTATTTCCTTTGCACACACCTCCAGTGTATTTATTGCTATGCCATCACGCCCTTTCTGTGGTGTGACCAGTCATCTTTGGCCATTTAAAACTGTCTAAACTGGTAATGCCAACAGGTGAAGAAGAAGGAGAAGGAGTATCAATATCTCATTTTCAGACTTTCGTAGGCCCCCGAAAGGTTCGTAGGCCATTATGCACAGTGCATAATGGATAATTTGGCCCTGGCTGGAGGTTGTCAGTTCAAACCTCTGCCCTAAGAAACCATCAAACCAAATGAATTTTTTTATATAAGATGCAATATCAGACAACAGCTGACAATGTACAATATGATATCTATAGAGATTACTTTTCTGATCGTGGTGAGTGCGCACTTCAGTTGGGCAGGAAGGGACCACTGCACTGCTGCAGTCTGCTTGTTAGTGCAGTAACACCTGATAACATTCTCGTGAACAAGTGCAGTGGACAGAGTGAGAGAATAATATTCTAATTGGCCCAAATAGTTGAGATTAGTTTACAGAGTATGTAAGAGCACGGACCCTGGATAATATTATATAGGAGCCCTTGGTACCGTCAGAGGTTCGAACCATGCTTGGGTTGCGGCATATTATTTGATTAACGGCTTCTTAAGCCAGGACTTGTGGCCGACTGGTTATTTCCTTTGCACACACCTCCAGTGTATTTATTGCTATGCCATCACGCCCTTTCTGTGGTGTGACCAGTCATCTTTGGCCATTTAAAACTGTCTAAACTGGTAATGCCAACAGGTGAAGAAGAAGGAGAAGGAGGAAGAGGAGGGGATAGATGAAGAGGAGATGACCAAGCTTAGATTGTTGAGGATGGGTGGCCAGTCCTCTCCTTTGCCGTCTGATCATACCATTGAAAGTTTACATTTGATGTACTCAGTTTATAGATGAGTTTACTGAGGGACACTAGTACAATACAATACAATACAACACAACACAATACAACTGGGGCGCTGTGGTTTAGGGGTATGTTCGGTGCCTTGCAGCCGGAGGGTTGTGGGTTCGAATCCACCTCAAAGTCGCCGCGTAGGGACCCTGGGCAAGTCCTTCACTTGCAATTGCTCATGCGCTTCGGCGTGAAGCTCCGATTCAGCATTCGCACAGTAGTCGGGAGCGCCTCTGAATGGGCAATCTGGTAGGGGCGCTATAACAAGTGTTCAAATACAAATACAAATACAAATACTAGTGTGACAGAAATCGTTAAATGTTTCGGTGAGTATGAAGTTTTGAACTGCGCCTTAGGGGTTGATATCCCAGCTCAGCCACTAGGCTATCGTGCACCATTTGAGTATGGATACGTATCTATGAAAGGTGTAATTAGAAATAAATCAGTGATAATATAATATAATAATAATATAATATTATAATCTTTTCTTTATTGAAGCGCCTGACAAACGCACTGCGCTGTACATTTACATGTTATGCAATTTAAATCTTAACTACTAACAGAACAGACAGTCTGCAATACAATATAGTCAAAGTTCGACCGTACGTTACAGCAGAAAATAGCGTACGCGTACGGTACGTAATTTACTAAAAATAATAGCGTACGCGTACGGTACGTTCGTATTCCGTACGTATGAGCAGCCTTTAATATTAGTTGCTTCTCGTGACGTCACATTTTGTCTCCTCATTTTCTCGTCGTTTTTTCTCGTCGTTATTACGTCACTTTACAGTTCTTATTTGTAGTTCCGTTTCAGCGAAGAGGTAAATTATTATTTTGTTTTTATTTTGTATAATTTTCCATTCTTTAATTTGTAATTTTGTTATTCCTTGTTAATTCTATAATAAAAAAATATAAAAATTAGCGTACGCTATTTATTAATTTAGCCAAAAAATAGCGTACGCGTACGGTACGCATTTCAGCAGAAAAAATAGCGTACGTTCCGTACGTACGGTCGAACTTTGAATATAGTTCTATAGTAGTGGATGTGTTACAGTTCTATTGACACTACATGAGAGGGTTCTGTTAGAGGGTCCTCTTTAAGTCCGGGGAAACACTAAGCTTTCTTCAATGCTCTGAATTTCCTTATCTGTTGTGTGTTTACTACTGCCTGTGGTATGCAATCGTCTAGACAGTCTTTGATTTGGCCGTTCTGTTTCAGCTGTGCAGTTGTCAAGATCAATATTGACAGTGTTGTCAAATTTTGCAGATAGCGCATGATGGATAACATACTTGGATGAAAACGCAAGCCCAACATGTTATGCTGGAATTACTCGAGCTTCCAATTATAGGGAATTTATCCGTTCTGGCAGATTGGCTGATGAATGCACGAGGTAGGTTGGCTGTGGTGTCAGCTTGCAAATCGTAATTTCTTTTTAAGTGCCTCAAGCAAATGATGTCATAGTGAAGCCATGAGGGTATTAATTATTAATTGGAAATTTTCAGTTTCCTAATATCTAGGAATTCTCTGTGAAAAAGGTCCACTTCTTGGTGGTGGGATTCTAGTTGAGTGCAGTAGTGATGATTATGGATGGTAGAATTGAATGATTTATGTAGCCTAGGCCATTGAATAAGCCTGCTGATGTATGAGGAATGCTAACTATGATTTCGGACTATTGATGTTTACTGGTGATTTATGAGTACGTAATGTTGGTTAGTAATATAGTAACAGGACCAAATGCATTATTTGAACAATAGTGGAATTTATAATGCATATGTTAAAACTGAGTTTACTTGTTAGTGCATGAGTTCTGGTAGAGTTGTACTCATGTATGTACCTGGACAATTGGACATTTGTTAGGACTTAGGAGCACTTCAATAGAACAAATGCTGTTGTAACTTAGTTTGATAGGAACAGCAAGTTTGCATACAGGTAAATGATGATTGAATAACAGAAGAAGTCTCCACTGGCAAGCTCTCTCAAGCACACATTGAACCTAACAGATTCTTGTCTTAGATTGACTGAGGACATGTTTTGGGTGACCCTGTCATCAGTTCTGTATGTATATGTAGGCCTACATGTATGTATATATGCGTGAATGTGTGTTTATGTGCAAAGTTTGTATGTATGTGCATGCATGTATGTATCAATGCACTTATATTGCGCCTTTTAAGACCCTCTCAATTACACTGCATGCATGGCGAAACAGGTGCACAACTGAAGGTAGGCTGAAATGTAGGTTGAGCTCTGTATATTTGTTGTATATACATCGACATATTGTTAAAATGGTACTCAGATAATGAATTTATCATTTTTAGTTTTCAGTTTTGTTGTTTGTTTAAACTTATGAATTAATGATTAATGCATAATCAGCAAGCCCACGTGGAGCTCTGACAGGCCCAGTATTCCAATATGGGACCCAGATAGAGTGCATATGGGTACCATCTAGTGCCAATGGAAATTCTGGTAGCCAGTGACACAGGGCAAGTAGGAATGCATTGTTGACAAAACTGAATTGGTAATGTGCAGATGTTGAGACTGCTTGTGAAGCAATGAGTAGCAAGATGTGGTTAGGATGTGAATAAACAGCTGAGACCAGACAAGACTATGACCCCGACCTAAAAAGCATGGAAATCTACTTTCCAAGGCAGTTATGGTAATAGATGTGCATACATTTTAATCTCAGTGATAGTTATTTGCATATATAATCCTCCTTACCTGTTGTGTTTGCTTTCTGTTAGCAAAAGGCATAAATAAACTGCAATTGACATTTGTAGCAATAAGGTAGGAATGTGCTTGCAATGGTGTAATACTGATTTTGGCTTCTTTGTAGTAGAATAGGTAAATAGGTGATATTGATGGCTAAGGGGAATTTGAAAATAGAGGCCGTTGTTATTTGCAGCCAAGTGATAACAATGCATACAATTGAAGATTGAAGACTTACATAAATGTTACATGTATTGTTAGTACTAAACTGCTTGTTGAGTGTTGGGTTGATATCATATCATATCGCATCTGGACATTTATAAAACGCCTCTCGCAGTATGAACTGTTTAGAGGCACTCTCAGTGAAAAAGAAATGCCTTCAGGGAATGAGTAAACGAGGAAGAAACCCCAGTAGCTTAGCCTGCAGAAGAGGGGAAAGGTCATTCCAAGCAGAAGGGCCCACAACAGGAACGAGTCAGACTCGATATAGGCTAAGTGAAGGTGAGGAAGAGTCGAGAGTGACTCCGAAATCCTGGACACTGGAAGAATAGGTAAAAGAGGGAAACATTTCGGTCAGCAGCAGATAATCAGTCTTAGCAAGCTGTTGCTTAGTCCCAAACTATATCAGCTGGGTCTTATCTGCATTTAGGCTAAGACGGTTTGTCGACATCCAGAGGTGTAAGTCACGAGTGAGCAAGTCAATGGAGTGAACCAAGGAGAGTTGTTCAGACAGTGGACCATGCACAG
>JACEVL010000370.1:910000-912500 GCA_020284085.1 Aporrectodea caliginosa
GAGAGGCTGCTGGCAGGCACTGCTTTGAGACCAGGATGTATAATTATATCAAACGCTCCTTGTAATGCCAGTACATCAGTGTTATGCAAACTCTCATGAAATGTGGCCAGGAACAGGAATTGGAAATTCAGTTCAGCTTTAGACTGCATAGGTTTATCTATGAAGGCTTGTTACACTAGCTGTGAATCAATAAGTGAATCAATAAACAGTGCAAGGATACAGGTAGATATATCAAGCGTGACTATGGCAGTCACCAGGCATTGTTTAATTGAAAACAGAATGACATTGTTTCAGTATCCTTGAGAGAATTTTCCATTGTTAGACGCTGTAGAAATGGTCCTATCCATATACACAATGGATGCATGCATATGTGAAACACGTTCATACACTGGATCTATTCTGAACAGGATTCTAACGCTTATGTTTTCAGTCAGCTGATCAATTCTGTGTCTCAGCACTTTGTACTGCAAACAATAGCTTATGCAGCACTGGCCTTATTGCACTAACAGTCACAGAATGAAAACTAATATTTTTACTTACTTTGTAGCATCAATCAATATTTGAGAAAGACGCTCTACACTCTGATATATTGATTGTTATTGTTACTTTCCTTTACATTA
This sequence comes from Aporrectodea caliginosa, assembly GCA_020284085.1. Taxonomy (NCBI): domain Eukaryota; kingdom Metazoa; phylum Annelida; class Clitellata; order Crassiclitellata; family Lumbricidae; genus Aporrectodea; species Aporrectodea caliginosa. Next base: position 910,621 of record JACEVL010000370.1, read on the forward strand.
CACAGTACACCTTGCATACTTAAATATTAATACATGGTCTGCAACTGCAATCTTTGTGCATGGGTAATTCTCTCCCCATTTGTGTTTTATTTATTTCATTGCAAGGGCATTAAAATTTGGCAGAGGGAGGCTAATGAAAAATCAGAAGTAGGTGAATAAATATTAAATGCCTAGATCGAATGCAAAGTCGAATTTAAGAATTCAACGACTTCCAATCACGGATGCGTAAGTAGTTGGTGAGTCTTCTGAAAGGCAGAATTCCATTCCAATTATGAGGAGGCCGCGTATCATATCACCTCTTCGCACGACGAACAGAGATTAATACGACCAGACATAATAGAAATACTCACTGGCCGTTGCGATTGCCAATGACAACCACAGCAGCAGCAGCAGCAGCAGCAGCAGGAACTGGGCTGATGAGATGCGGCGATGGTCAGATTGAAAAGGTCTGATAAGGAATGAGTGATAGTAAATCAACAAGCGAAGTGCATTCTGCTTGTGTTATGTGTATTGATTGTCATCGTTGATCACAGGACAACAAAATGATGCAGCGCCAGTATGTCGTCGTCGTCTGGGTTGTGGTCTGTGAAGACCGTGCGGCTGCCACACACCGACCCCTATATCACTGCCCTAATATTATTACTGGGCTGCTGGCAGCATACAAAGGAAAAGAAATGAAACCATCAGCGCTGACAAGATGTTCGCATTCTGGATCGTGCGGTTACTGTAGAGTAACCCGCCAATGGGCCTCGCTCATCACCCGTTTCGCTTTGCTGTTTCATCATAGCAATGTGTGGTGGCAGTACTTTTGAAAATTCTTGTCCTATGCTTTAAACATGAAAGATGTTAGCAATTTGTGCGGTGCTCATCAGTGTCCGGTTTAATTGATCTGTCGAACTTCACAGTATTTTCCTATGAACTTGAGTAGGCCTATTGTAATTTGTACAGGACGACAGTCTAATTGGCATCTGCAGTAATGTATCTTAATTAAGGTAAATTATTACAGCAATGATAATAATAATGTTAATAATAATAATAATAATTACAGAAATATATTTGATGACACTTGATATTAATGATAATACACACTCTTGAAGATAATGCCGATACTAATGATGAATAATGATGATTACAGAAATATACATTTATTTATAACAATTGATATAAATGAGGATACACTCCTGAGTGCAAGGCAAAATGAATGACTGTGACAATTTCTACAGCACCGTAACACGGCACATGCCGTTACAAGGGTGCTTTAACAAGTTCAACACTGAGTCAGATATAAGCTTTTTCGAAGTAATATGTCTTGAGCCTGGACTTGAAAGACTCAATAGGTACATGCAGAGCATATTGAAGGTGGAATGCCATTCCAGCACCTTGGTCCAGCCACCTAAAAGGCACGAAAATATATGTACTAATAATAATAACTACAGAAATATATATTTAATAACGTTTATATTATTGATAATTAGGGCTGGTACTGATTAAGCAAATTTTAATCGATTAATCTCCTAAATTTAACTTTGATTAATCGATTAAATTCGATTAATTTGGTATCTGTTATGTAAAGCATGAAAACCTGTTTAAAATGTAGTCACTGAGTCAGTTACTACTTTCTTTCTAAAAAAACCTGTTTATTGCAATGAAAACAGTTAATTTTGTCACCATCTCTGACTTTCTATCAGCATTTACCATTGTAAAATGATCACTTAATTTTCTACTCAAATGTTTCACATTATCATTGTCTGCCATATTGTTTACTATTGAAATAGGCTCTCAACATCATGAAATAAGTAAGAAAATTAATCGAACAAGCCGAAATTAATCAATAAATCTTTTAACGATTATTCGATTAATTAATCATTAAAATCCGCAGC
>JACEVL010000370.1:917500-1190000 GCA_020284085.1 Aporrectodea caliginosa
AAGCGCATGAGCAATTGCGAGTGAAGGACTTGCCCAGGGTCCCCTGGCGGGGACTTTGAGGTGGATTCGAACCCGCAACCCTCCAGCTGCAAGGCACCGAACATACCCCCAAACCACTGCGCCCCAGTTGTATTGTAATGTGTTGTATTGTATTGTATTGTACTCCACGTTTATATTGCGACCGAGCCACCCGCAGTAAAGATCCGAGAAATTAATCTCTGATAAACCGACCGACCCGGAATCGAACCCGGGGCGCCGGCGTGGCGAGCGGGCTACCAACCCACTCGGCCACTCAGGATCCCTATTGCCATTCATATTCATACATTTATACATGCATACATTGTATTCATATATACATACATACATACACATGCATATGTACATACATGCATATATAAACCCACATACATTTATGCCCCAACCAACACACCCACACATTGGGACAATGTTATCTAAATGTTATTCAACATTTTCCCAATATGTGTGTTTTGGTTGGGACATACATACATACTTACATATATACATACATACATACATACATACATACATACATACATACATACTTACATATATACATGCATACATGCATACATACATACATATATACATACATACATACATACATACATACTTACATACATACATACATGCATACATACATACATACATACATATATACATACATACATACATACATACATACATACATACATACATACATACATACTACATACATTCATATATAAACACACACACATACATACATGCATAGCCAACTATGAAACGCTATAAATAGATTGTTGTCTTGCAGCGAAAGTGATTGGATGGTAGGTAGCCTGCAATTTTGGTTAAGTTGATGGCTAGCATCTATGCGTGTTAGGTTCTTAAGACAGTGCTTGCTGTTTCCTGGCCTTGTTATTGGCGCCGATTTGCGTTGCACGGTGGAGATTGTCCATTAGCACAAACGTCACTTGAGACCGTCATCCGACATAATATATCCTCCGCCTTGGAAATCCCAACGGCTGCACGCGATGACTTATCGTGCAGAGTACTCTCACTTATTGTCAAGCACATACTGCAAATGAGCCTTTTAAGGAATTCAGAGAGTAGACCTTTAGGAGCCTCTAATTAACAACCATATTTTGCTTATCACCTTGTGGAATTTAAAGGATGATGACAAAAATAACAACAACGACAGTTACATGGATTTTAAACAGAAGCAATATATCACTATAATCTTAAAGAGCAGGATTCATTGGGAGGATATTGATGGGACCACAAACCGATGAAATTGGAAACGTTACAAGAGGAAAGCAGAGGAGAAGTGAAGATTGAAGCTCACTTATTGTCAGGCACATGCTGCAAATGAGCCTGTTCAGGCATTCAGAGAGTAGACCTTTAGGAGCCTCTAATTAACAACCATATTTTGCTTATCACCTTGTGGAATTTAAAGGATGATGACAAAAATAACAACAACGACAGTTACATGGATTTTAAACAGAAGCAATATATCACTATAATCTTAAAGAGCAGGATTCATTGGGAGGATATTGATGGGACCACAAACCGATGAAATTGGAAACGTTACAAGAGGAAAGCAGAGGAGAAGTGAAGATTGAAGCGGAGAGGAGAGAGAGACACAGATACAGACAGACAGAGACAGACAGACAGAGACAGACAGACAGAGAGAGAGAGGAGAGAGGAGTGGAGAGAGCAGAGTAGGTCGACATCCTTGGACCGAAGCAATCTTTTGCAGATTGCTGTTCAATCGCAGAGAGCTGTGGAAACCAGTTTCATCACCTGCTTGGAAGATGATGCCATCCGTCTTCCTAATTCTGACAGCTTCCTTACAGTTTGGTTTTAAGCAGCAGATTCATCCTTCCAAATATGTCGGTATTGCCTAGCAATTCTTTAATAGGCTGACCAGATGCCCTTGCAGTGTCAGTTTGGCAATTTCTTGTTTAATTAAATCTGGCGTAAGAATTGCTAGCAGTTTCGTATTAATTAATTTAATTATAGTTTTGGCATTGCAATGTCAGATGTAGTGTTAGAATATGATTTTGGCAAAGTAAAGCATTTCTTTGCGTTATTTGGTCTCAGAATGTATCTTACTAAGTCAGTGTTCGAGTGATGTTACTGTGTCGAAATCCCCAAAATTAAAAGCATTTCTTTGCGTTATTTGGTCTCAGAATGTATCTTACTAAGTCAGTGTTCGAGTGATGTTACTGTGTCGAAATCCCCAAAATTAAAAGCATTTCTTTGCGTTATTTGGTCTCAGAATGTATCTTACTAAGTCAGTCTTCGAGTGATGTTACTGTGTCGAAATCCCCCAAATTAAAAGCATTTCTTTGCGTTATTTGGTCTCAGAATGTATCTTACTAAGTCAGTGTTCGAGTGATGTTACTGTGTCGAAATCCCCCAAATTAAAAGCATTTCTTTGCGTTATTTGGTCTCAGAATGTATCTTACTAAGTCAGTGTTCGAGTGATGTTACTGTGTCGAAATCCCCAAAATTAAAAGCATTTCTTTGCGTTATTTGGTCTCAGAATGTATCTTACTAAGTCAGTGTTCGAGTGATGTTACTGTGTCGAAATCCCCAAAATTAAAAGCATTTCTTTGCGTTATTTGGTCTCAGAATGTATCTTACTAAGTCAGTGTTCGAGTGATGTTACTGTGTCGAAATCCCCCAAATTAAAAGCATTTCTTTGCGTTATTTGGTCTCAGAATGTATCTTACTAAGTCAGTGTTCGAGTGATGTTACTGTGTCGAAATCCCCCAAATTAAAAGCATTTCTTTGCGTTATTTGGTCTCAGAATGTATCTTACTAAGTCAGTGTTCGAGTGATGTTACTGTGTCGAAATCCCCAAAATTAAAAGCATTTCTTTGCGTTATTTGGTCTCAGAATGTATCTTACTAAGTCAGTGTTCGAGTGATGTTACTGTGTCGAAATCCCCAAAATTAAAAGCATTTCTTTGCGTTATTTGGTCTCAGAATGTATCTTACTAAGTCAGTGTTCGAGTGATGTTACTGTGTCGAAATCCCCAAAATTAAAAGCATTTCTTTGCGTTATTTGGTCTCAGAATGTATCTTACTAAGTCAGTCTTCGAGTGATGTTACTGTGTCGAAATCCGGAAAGCTTGTCATAAAGTAGTCGAAAGACCGGCCAGTCCGTGTTCGCCACGCTGTATCAAATGTTTCCCTATTCTTTTGCTTCTCTTCTTCGTGAGTTCTGCCTCAAGGCGAAATGGCCAATCGTAGAATTATGACTGAACAAGTGTTTTGCGAGATTAAGACTGACAGTAACAACCTAAAGACGTACTGATGAGTTTGGTTTGGTTGACTGCTAGGAGGCCGTGTGTCCACCCCATCCGTCAGTTGCTGGTTGGCCATGGCCTTCTTCATTCACCAGGTAGTAGCCCTAGAACTGGCTGTGTACGTTTGCCTCAGCTGCTATTTCAGCCGAATGCTCCACCTCATTCCAATGAAATGGAAGCAGCTTCAGACATCTGTTGCATTCTATTCCGTCTTTTCTCATAATATCTCTTGGCTGTCGTGTCTCTGTGTCAGTCGGAGGAAGAGCATGCTAGGTATGCGTTTGTGTCTCTCTTTCGTTTGCTTGCCTACTCGTTGCTACTGTTGTGCGTGTGACTGCAATCGTTCATGTGTGTAACTGTGTTTGTTTGCGTGCGTCTCAGTATGTGACAGTGTCTGATAGTTCATTAGCGTGTGTATGTCTGTGTCCGCGTTACTGTGTGTGCTTGTGTGTGTGTGTGTGTGTGTGTGCTTATGTGTGTGCGCTTATGTGTGTGTTTATGTGTGTGTTTATGTGTGTGTGCGCTTATGTGTGTGTTTATGTGTGTGTTTATGTGTGTGTGCGCTTATGTGTGTGTTTATGTGTGTGTTTATGTGTGTGTGTGTGTGCTTATGTGTGTGTTTATGTGTGTGTGCGCTTATGTGTGTGTATTATGTGTGTGTGTGCTTATGTGTGTGTGTGCTTATGTGTGTGTGTGTGTGTGTGTGTGTGTGTGTGTGTGTGTGTGTGTGTGTGTGTGTGTGTGTGTGTGTGTGTGTGTGTGTGTGTGCGTGTCTATGTCTTTGCTCGTGCGTGCAGCAGCTGCGTTCCATTCTATCTCGATTTCTTATAGCTCTATTATTTGCTTAAAGCCTTTCATTGGCGTCCAAGAAGAGTTTTTCTCGTCGTCGTCGTTTTCCTCTTCTCCTTCTTTTCTGTTTCGCCCACAGATCACCAGCGGTCGGTCTTTTCTTACATCGTGTTCATTTTCAAAGACGTCTGAAAGGCAATATTAGGAGATATTGTGCAAAGATGTAATCTTGTCTTCGCTGACATGTTTATTGAATGTTATCGCATTGTTGGCAGCGCAGCCCCCGTCCTCTGGGACTGCGCCGCCTTTGCCTATGTATCAATCGCACTGATTAATGGCTCATGAATATTGCATAAGCGTGGTGAGTGGAGGGGAACACAAGGAGGAGGAGGAGGAAGGAAGGAGGAGGAAGGGGAGGAGGAGGAGGAGGAGGAGGGAGAGCGCGCCGCACGCTACGGCCCGCCGCCCGGGCCGCCCGCCCGTCGAAGGCCTATGGCTAGAGGGCGCTAGGATTGGCGGGTGAGGCGCGCGCTGTGCGGCGGCGGCGTCGTATCTCTGCTCATCATTGTGCCATTGTAATCGTCGCTCGCTGTGGCTCTGTCGTAGTCGTGTGGCATTCTCAATGTGCATAGATCGCGCGACAAATTAAGCTGCGATTTTATTGCGATCGGCGTGTTTGCAGGTGGCGAGGAGGAGCGAATGACGATAGAGGCACCCGCTGCTGATCATCCAGATCCAGCAGAGCCAGTGTTAAGTAGTGCGTGTACACTAACACCACTCCCTCTCTGACTGACTTACTACTACTACTAGGACCTTCGTCGTCGCAGTAGGCAGAGGCACTCAGGCGTCCACTCAGGCGTAGATTAAGGCGTCATTGAGATTCTCTGTTGCTCTGCTACGGAGGGGGCGATTGGAAGACGGTCGATGCCTCCTTGCTGTTGTTGACAGAAGAGACGACGACGCCGTTGAATGGATTGGACTGATTCAGATAATTAACTATGGCTTTTGCGGATAATTGTTGTTACGGCAGGCTACCACATAAGGTAAGCTGAAATGGGGTTGCTTGGGATGGTTGGATAGGTGGGTGGGCAGTTGGGGAGAACAACCGGACGTTGACTGCATCAGCGATAATGTTAGGGTAATCAATCTGGGGTTAGCAGAAGTACATATGGAATCGGATTTAATACAGTTGTTCTGGATGGGCGATTTCTCACACATCCAGTAACTTTAATAGATGATGCATAATATCTATCTATCTATGGAATTTATATAGCGCCCCTTCAAGATAACTACTCAGAGGCGCTCAAATATGGACATGATGCTATGTTGACACTCTATCGTAGCAGTTTTGCTTATAAGCAATGATCAATTCATGCCTTGCACATTATTGTAATTGAGCTGAAGAAGTTCCCACATTAGATTAGATACTGTAGTGTTGCCTTATGACCACGAGCGTTTGGGATTGTACTTTTGTAGAAACAGTAACTGTATGACTTGTGGAGCCTGTGTATACCTCATGCAGCAATTATCCATGAAAATTATCCGTGATCCCTTTGGATGCCTGACGAAGCATATATAATCCATGAAATACAGTGTAGTTTTGTACATGTCTAGAAAGAGTAATTGTGTGTGAACGTTGAACAAGCCATTGGCTCCCAGTTGCTTAGAGCAATTGATTGATGCCCTGTGAATTTTTTTTAGTTGTGATGCTATATAGGCCTTAGTGTAAGAAGACATTTCATTTGTGCAATGCACAGTTGCAAATTCAGATGCAAATACAGCCGGACATTTACAATAAATTACTTAAACTTGTCGACAGTGCATTAGCTAGTCTGTCTTGAAAAAAGGACCAACGCAGGCACATGCATCATAAGGATAAGTTAGGGCCATACAATCACACTGACAGATCTTAATGTTCAGAATGGGTGGAGTTATATTTTACACTGGTCAAGGTCTTGTATATAGTGAACAAAATGTTCCCCTAGGTTATCCCACTTGCTCTGATTTCCCCTTGTTGTCTTGACTTTTCCTGTTGTTTTCCTTACTTTCGGCACATTTTTTCTCAACTTCTTTGTCAGTAATTGAACATGGGATACTGTAAGTAGAGAGACAAGTTGCCTAATAAGCCATGTGCTGCTTCTGGAGAGTGTATTTATTTGTTAAATTATACCAAAACATTAGATTCAGCATTTAACTGTGTAGGTAATTGTTAATTTGCTTTGCAGACATCACTCAGCAGTATTGTGCTGAGGCATGCTACTCAAGTTGAAAGGTATTTCAACTGAAGTGATTACATGGCAACAGCCTCACAATTGAACAAGTGGTTTAATCTGATGTTATCATTTAAGTGTGTGATAAGATTATCTGGTATTACAATGTAAAGTGCAGCAACTGGATTCACATGACATCAATGGACAACAACTCCATGTACTCATAGATTTTAGAGGTACATAGAACAAGCTGTATTACAATCTGTCTACATGACTTTACATTACATAGCTGTACATGGTTCGCTCTTACCACTCTGTTGTCCCTGGCAGTCCCTGTTAAGGTAAACCGTTCAATTCATTCAATAACAATGCAGAGCCATAATATGGCATTGCCTGGTTGTTAGATTGCTGCTGCTGAAGTATTTCTATTTCCGGCAAAATAGTTTACATATATAGAGGCAGCCTAATGTCGTCTTATCATGTCTCTTCTATGGGACCAGGCAGCTCAGTCTCTCTGCAGTTCAAATACTGATTCGATAATGCAGAATAAGCACAATGCATGTATATCATTTCAGGTCAAAAGCATCCATATATTGTGTCAAGTAATATAATTGTATTGTATTATTGTATTGTATTGTATTGTATTTGAACACTTGTTATAGCGCCCCTACCAGATTTCCCATTCAGAGGCGCTCCCGACTACTGCGCGAACGCTGAATCGGAGTTTCACGCCAAGCGCATGAGCAATTGCAGTGAAGGACTTGCCCAGGGTCCCTACGCGGCGACTTTGAGGTGGATTCGGACCCGCAACCCTCCAGCTGCAAGGCACCGAACATACCCCTACACCACCGCGCCCCAGTTGTATTGTGATGTGTTGTATAATGTAATGTAAAGACTGTAGATATTGTTGCAATATATCCTACATATGAGTTTCTTGTTCCTCTTGTTTTCTCACTGTGCCTATCTCTGTCAAATAAATTCTCGACCATCTTCCACTCATTCATCTTTCCCCCTACCCAGTAGTAGAACAACGACCAAAAGATGAAGTAAAAGTAGATATTCGAAATGTGTTGTTGAAGCAGCTTAAATATATCCATCAGATTCCATCAAGGTGACAGTTGAAGTACAGTTAGTTACATAAAAACTTCCATTCATTTCTTGTTTGTCCTAATCGCTAGTGGCATTCTAATTTTGTCTGTTTGCGTGCCATGCAAGCACAGGAGCAAAATGTTCTCATCCAACCTGTGTATTTTTGTAAAAAAAGTGTTTGGGTATACGAAAACGTGAGAATGCACTCACTTGTGCAGGCTCACACATATGATGTGACACATTTATACACAGATCAAATATTTACCAGCTCTGCATTGGGAAGGATTGGACTATATTCATGATTTCTAGGGTCAGAGATTTTATACACATTTTAGAATCAGTAGATCTCTACATATGTATATTTGCATGTATATCTTTATGTATTTTTATAAACATGTATATATCATATATGCAAGAAATTCTTCATAATGCTGTATTTAGGAGTCATATAAAATACTCCTTATAACTAAAGAGTGTTATAACAAGTTCATTTGCTATAGATGAGGTAAGTTTGGGATCACGTTTCTGTTATATTGGAATTTGTGTTTTAGTAAAGCACAATAAAACGAATTTCAGGTGTACGACTGTACGTACATGTTTATATATATATACATTAGAGCAGGGGTGTCAAACAGCTGGTCCGTGGGCCATTTCTGGCCCACCAGCAATGTTTTTCTGGCCTACAGAGCCTTGCCCAAAGACTACACAGTTTGAGAAAAAAGTTCAAAAGGCTTAACAAGTTTTATGTGATGTTCGTGACTGACAATGAATCAAATGTAAGATTTTTAAAGCCTAATTTGACTGTCTGTATGCTACAAAAATGGACCATTTAAGATTTAGTTTTGAAAAAAACTTTACTGGATTTGGGCTCACTGAGCCCCTCCCAGACCCCTAAGGCCCTATCCCCATTTTGCTCAGGCACCTTCGGCATCCTGGCCCGCTGTTTTCTGGAAAATATTGCCAGTGGCTCACCATTAAAAAAGGTTTGACACCCCTGCATTATAGTCTTTATGTACCTCACAGAAGTGATGCCTGTGCCAACCTAAATAGTGTTAAAGTCCTTAAGAAGAAAAAGTTAATGAGCAGACTTAAGATAACTAGAAGTGGCAGCACTGGCAGACACACAGACACACAGACCTCAACCGACGGACAGTAGTTAACAGTTCTTGGACGACCTAGCAACCTAGCAACAGAGAAGAGGAGCGACAACATGCAACCAGGCTCACAACATCAACACTGAGCAGTGCCTCGCAGTTGGTAAGAGACACTGTGCCTGGTCATCTCTCTGCCACCGGGGTCTGTGGAGGATGACATTCCTCACAGCCGGCCTCAGTTGGTCGTAGAGTGTCACCACAGTAGAACAGTCCACACCAATCCACATACTCTCTTGGCCTTTTGGCCTCTCCAAATGGAGTTTGATGCAGTTAGTTACTTGAAACCCTTAGGATGGGCAAGTCCATGGTGACGGGCAAGACCTCAATAGCAAATGTCTGAACAACGTCCAAAACACTTGCAAACAATGGCAAAAGAGAGAAATAACTCCAGAAACACATATTGTTACTATAGGTCACATTAGAATTCTGAACAATTGAAAATTATCAAGCAAAAAATCGATTTGTGAATTGTGACATGCTAATTTATCAAAAATAATTAACTAGAGAGCCATGCGGCCATATATATGGTCATGCCAAGTGCACAGGTGTGGTGTCTGTATATGGCACCCTGATATATGAACCTCTCAGAGTCCCTGCTCTAACACTTTGTACATACAGTTGAATTATTTATTGCAGAGCTCTGTGAACATACAGTTGATTATTTATCGCAGCTGTGAACCACATTTTGTCCTTACGAGTTTCACTTACATTACCTTACGTGCTGTAAAATTGATAACATTGAAGCTTCTTCCTAGAAGGTAGTCATCCTGATAATGTATGAACTTCCAATCATTTTGAGATTTGTTGATTCGTTTGACCTGATAAAGCCTTTCTGCCTGATTCCGTTATCTGTGTTTGTTTGGGACTTTTGCCTGTGCCACTGCGCCTGTGCCTTTCGTGGCCTGCCATAATTCATGGTAGTCGGTGTTGGTCTTGCGCTGTCCTAGGGTCAACAGTCGGCCTCTTCCTCCTCCTCCTCGATCACCACCATTAATATTCCTGTGCAGGATTTTATCAGGAGGCGAATGCATTATGCATCTTGTAAATCGACTTAGGCTGTTGTTACAGTGCTTCTCGATCGATTGGTTTGTCTTCCGTCTCCGAATCAGACGTCGTCGTCCAAGATGCATTGAGCAGACGAACGTTAAACTTGTACTGTTTCCCAGCCGCAGCCAAAAGTGCTTCTGTGATTAATAAAACCTGTGCTATTTTTGTATTAATTAAAAACCACTTGCATAACTTTATTTTCTGTTAAACTCGCGTGTTTTATTCCCTATGGCACTTTTACACTCAGGTGGCATGAAGCTGGAGTTGTTGCTGATGCATTGTCTCATTGTCTCTGTGTTTGAGTTTTTGAATCCTGGTACATGTGGCATCACTGACTATTCATTACTGGTTCCTACCAGGGCAGGTGTTTGAAGTTCTTTATGTGTCTGCTCTTTAGCAAGAGGACCTCCACTTATCCAGGAACCTCGCCTGAACATATAATTATCTCCTGTGACTGTAGTTTTAGCACTTTATTACAAATTTTGCAACAGTGATGCAAAAGAAAAGTAAAAAAACATATTATCCTTATGCAGAAGAAAAAATTCTCACTGTTTTTTTAATTGGTATCATTGCACCTTTATCTAACAAACATAATCTTTGTCTTTGGTGCACCTGGCATGGTCATGATGGTGATTTGTTTCTCTGGTTAGTTTGTCACGTGTGAATTTTGCTCTAAATTTTCTTTCATTCAGACTTCTAATGTGACCTCGTGTGTCATTTCCTTCACCATCATTTGCCAGGGTTTTGAACCGTGTTTGGACATTTGTTATCGAAGTCTTGCAGTCAAAGTTGGACTCGCCCAGTCTGAGGGGTTTCAGGTTATTTGCTGGAAATTGTCAATCAATTTAAAACTCAACTGAAACATTATCTCTTGAACACATAAAAAGAATATGACTCGATAGATTGTACCTTAGTTAAGATTGTTTATAATGTACAACTGTGAACATTATAATCTGTTTTGTTTTGATTTTGTTTGTTTGTTTGTTTTAAATCTTGTACTACAATGTTTTGTTATTTAGTTGTTTGGCTATGATTTAGCCCTAACATTGTTATTTAAGTTGAATTTTCTATAACTATACGATCATAAAAATCGTCTTGCCATCAGTAAATGTAATATGGAAAAGGGGCAGCCCTGCAATAGCGGATTATTTTATCCTTTAGGGCTGTCCTGTTGACGGCATCAACAGATTAACATTTTTTAAATGACTGATTGTTAATTAATTGTGCTGTTGTTGATTCAATAAACGGCTGATTGATAATCTCCATTTGGGAAGGCTAAGATTTTAATTGTTGCTAACCATTCTGCTGTGGTGATAGCTTTAGGACCAATTGCTGGCAGCAAAGAATGTCGTCCACCACAGACACGGTGGCAGAGGGTGTTGCATCTGTGAGGCACTGCCTGGTATTGGGGTTCATGTGTTGCGAGCCTTGCTGTCTGTTGTCGCTCCTCTTTTATGACTTTGTATGTAATCCAAGAACTCCAAACATGGTATTTACTATCAGCTGTGGCTAGGAATCCGTGGGTTGAAGTTTGTGTGTTTCTGCGGGAGTTCACCAATGGTGGTGATTCTTCTTGTTATCTGAGCACTGTTTGCTTATTGATTAACTTTTGGCACTTAATGATTTAACATCAATCATTAAGGCTGGCACATGCATAGATCTTGTGAGGTACTTTAGAGGCAATATACTAAGTGTGTAGATACATACGTGTGTATTCATCAGAACCGATTCTAGTTTGAATATACCTTTGTACCTGTATTGATTTTAGTACCCATCGCTTTTAGTTTTTTTTAAAAAGACTCCTCTCTATAATTGTGACTTCTGAAGTTAACATCACATTGTGCGTTACAAGTGATTATTGCTGCTTGGGATTTATTTGTTGGTGTAACTAACGGATTTCTGTTGTACAACACGATGCCTAATGAAATGCAGTCTGAGTGGATGGATGACTTGAAAGCAAGTCCATGAAGAATGTTTTATTATTATTTGTGTCTATCTACAGTGTTTGTTGCATCCATTGAGTTGAACTGTAAACAGACGAAGGCATTCTTTGTGTATCAAGATATACTTCTACTGAAGGCACTAGACACTGAGGTTTACAAAGTTTGACTGTGAAATCGGTGATGATTTCAAAGCAAGGATGTTGAGCTGCCAAACCAATATGTAAGGTGCTTTTTCTCTGTACCACCTCATGAAACAGACCTGTGACTGAGCCTTCAAGACAAAGTATTTCTATTGGTATGAATTTCTTTGGCATAGAATGTTGCTGAATATTTTGTTTGAATGACTCTATTTACAGACAGAATCTTCTGGTGCTAGATGAATTACGGTTTCATGTGATTTTCTTTCAGAGACTGTAGAGCCCTTTGTGTTGATTGATGGATTGAGAGAGAATGGCCGTGCCCGACCTCAGAAGCAATTCATCGTACTACATGAGCAAATTCTCCACATCCAGCCAGGTAGGCAATCTCCTCCTATCAATATGAAAATTAATTTTACGTCAAATCTAATGTGGCCGACTATTTGTAAGTTGCCTTTATAGGCATGCATGATATTGCAGCCTTCTGATAGAGTTCTTGCCATGTAGTGCAGAGTTTGGTGGTGGTGGATGGTGGTGGTGGTGGTGACTATGACAATATGATCATAGCAGCAAAGTAATGACTCTAGGATGATGTTGATTATGATGAAAGTGACAATAATAAGCAATATGAGTTTTATTATGTACAGTGGTTTACGTGTGCTGGGCTACTAGTGTCTGCATGCCCTAATTAATAATAAGTAGGTTATTGTTCTATGTGAGGACGACTGAAACGTAAAAATTCTCTTTGCTGTTATGTAATCTGAAACACAGTCGCAATCTGATTTATGTTATTTTATGAAATCCGTGTTTTCCTGTTAAATGTTTCATCTGTTTCATTCCTTGACAAACATGTGACTTAGGTTCAGATTGGTTGAGTTTGTCTCTCTGTGATGGGCTGGTGAGATCGGAGTGTGAGTAGCAGTTCTCAGCTGTTTATGGGCCATAACTTTGGCACCAGAGAAACAAGAAATGCATTTTAGAGACTGCTAAGGCGGTTCTACGTCTAGTGATAAACAGCAGGTGATATACGGGCGGTTTTTTATGACCTGTGTGTATATGGGTGTATGGGTGTGTGTGCGTGTGTGAGATGTTTTTCTTAATGCTCTTCTGGTCCCTTGCAACAGCAATCCGCTGACGAAGAAATGTGGACAGACAGATGTACCCAATATTGGAAAATATGACTAATGTCGGTGATGTTAATGGAGAGGGTGACCAACGGACCAAACAGGCTGCTGTGGCGGGGCTGGTCAATGGATGGATGGCAATTCGCTTGTCTCTAGGAGTAGGTTGGTGGGTAAGTGGATGGGTAGGTGGGTGGATTGGTGGGTAGGTGGATGGATAGATGGATGGCTCTTAGCATGTCTCTCTGATTGGGTGGATGTGTAGGTGGATGAGTGGATGGATGGATGGATGTATGGTTGGATAGATGGATGGATGACATGATGGATGGACGCACGGATGGATGGATGACTCTTCACTTGTCTATCTGAGTAGGTAGATGGACAAATAAATGGATGAATTGATGGTTGGATGGATGGATAGATGAGCAATTGGAAGATTGATGTGACTTAGACAAGTGAACGTATTACTGAATGACTGATTGCTGGATGACTGGATCAGTGGCTAATTTACAGATCGACAAGCATTTCATGTCTGGTGTGACGCAGGAGAAGGGCAATACTTTGCGTGGCGCTGGCAGGTTAGAGGCCACTGGACCCCAATGAACATTGATTTTTCCCAGCTGTATACGGATACTCGTCACCGAAGGACGCTGCAATATTTGTGTCATCGGATGGAACCCATTAGCTGCTGCGCTCCCCTGAAATCCCACCTTCTGCCCTCTTTCCTACTCATCTTGACTTAGACCTAATTTTAGAAGTAGCCCGAGTTGTACTATTTACTACGGATCAATAGGACGATAGGCGAAGAAGGAGCCTTTCAAGGTGATGAATAGCTTTCTATTCTTGTCCGCTGTCAGCCTACATCCTCAGGTAACAAATGGGTTTTAATCTTGTATTACCCCTCTTAGTTCTGCCTCGCGATGTCAGAATGCTGCGACATTATTTACCCTGAACGGACGGACGTTGTTTTCTGTCGGTATTCACTGACACTCAGATCGGTCACTGTCAGCGGCCATTCACTGACACTGTCAGCGGCCATTCACTGTCGGTGAGGACAGTCAAAAACCCGGTCTTCGATCATGCCAGAACTGTCGTCATTTCTCCAGAATTAATTACATTCATCAATTGATGGCTCTCTGAGACCAAGGAAGGAAGGAAGGAGGGAAGGAGGGAAGGGAAATGAAACAAAGGACCAGGCCTCAGCTGTGTGGTATTCATCTATTTTCTGCAACACTGCGCTGGTCTCTGGGAATTTCGGCTTTTAGTTGTCGCTTTTGTCTCGTGAACTGGTTGGATGTGAAAGGGAGAAAGGGTCTTGCAATGTATATGATGCTTTGAGACTAATTTTGGCTTTTAATACCAGTAGGTAGCAGAACACGTGTTTCATTTTCATTCTGTTGATTGTCCTCAAGGGTTATTATCTCCTATTCTGTTGATTGTCACCAATAGCGCCTCTGTTCATTACCCCAACTCACCCTATTTTCCTTTAATGCATGAGAATACTAATGCTCATGGTCAACAGATAAGACTTCTTTCAAGTCTCAGAATCCGGCTTAGTAAGGAGCTGGTTAGTATCAGGTTTTGGCTTCAAAGGTATGCATATAAACACTAATTGAAGGCCACTGACATTTTTCAGAGGATGTTGGTGATCCAGGGTAAAATAATTGCCTGCTGGTATATTAAACAGCCTTCCTTCTTGAGGTCTCCTTCGTCATTTCTCTGCCGTGTATAGCGTTGCTCTTTCATCATTGAAATTATTATTATATTATATAGGCCTACTATTGTTTGCTGAAAACATGCAAGAATGTTTTGTTTACAAGACACATATTTACAAATTTGATAATGCCCCGTGCAGTAGCCCAAAAAGATGGTTGCTATCCATAAGTTATGAGAAGCCAAAGAAGGGAATGAGTGTTATGGGATTGGTGCTTTATTTCCTTACCCTGGCTTATAATGGTGCGTAATGGCAAGACACTATATGTGAGTGGCTGATTTTTAGTATATATGTATGTATGTATATGCGTGTGTATGCAGGTATACTTATATTCATGCATACTTCTATCAAGACACTTAATATAGCTCCTTTTAAGTACCTTACAGAAATGGTGCAAATACATTACCTTAGTGATGGCTTCTAAACTACATTTTCATTTATTTTTATTATCTTCTAATGATTAAACAGTTTTTTTAGCCTTAGATACCTAACTAGTATAATTTTTTAATGTAGTCATGATGATTTGCCTGTGCTCCATTGCTGTCATCTTCATAAACTTGTAGCTGGAATTTATCATCAGTTGGAGATTATGGCACGATATTCATCTCCTAATCTAAGATTTGCACATTTGTCCATTAATAGTGGTCTCAGTGCTATTATTAGATTAGTGAATCTTCATCCAGGTTTCTTCTGAAGTTCTGGTTTTGCAAAACAAATTTGTGTTTTGTTGCAAGACTGTTCCTCAGTTGGTTCTGGTCATTGGGATATCCTTTAAAGAGAGCAGCTGGGACAAAAAACCAGGGCAACCTTGGTTTGGCAAAGACCAGTGACGCCATTTTGAATATTCTTCTTTTCTTAATTATACAATAACTGCAGCATCGGGAAACTTTGGATGCTTCTGATCATCTGCTTTGTTAAATGTTCTTTCTTTCTTTCTTTCTTTCTCCTCCGTCAAGTATTCGCTGACGATGAGGCTCATTTTGTTAGAGTTTTTGTTAAATGTAATTCTTGGTAAATGCGGACAAAAACGTAACGAGATTGCAGATACTAATAGCTATACCTATACCTGTCTGAAGAAAAGTATATTTAAAGCACGGATTGGTTTTTTACTCCGAAGCAAGAGTGATGCCTCTTGTGCAGTGATTCAGGTGTTGCAGAAGTAACACAAGCAGGTGTGATAAAACTGACTTATTTAGAGGATTGTATTCTGTCATACAGTAGTATTATCATTTATCATGTAGTATATAACACAGTATTACTGTGTCGTATTACTACATAAGATACCAAACAGTGTTTTCGGATCAGGTAGAATTACATGAATATACAGAATACAGATAGTATTATAATATAATACTGTGGTTATATTACTAGATAATATAACAATTTATTACCGGGCTGTATTCTTGGTTTCATGAGAGAGTATACCTAATATAGTATTATCAGCCAGAACACATGTCTAGGACTTTCACAATGACCTCAGTTTCTTCTGTTATGTGTTCATAAGGTGAAGTAATTGGAAATTGAAAATGCAAGCAAACTGTGTGCTTTGTGGCCTTGAAGAGATAAGTGAACCAGTTGGGTGCGTTTGAGTTCATTCTATGACATTTACTTTCACTGTCATAAAGAGCAAGTTAGTCTTGATCTACAAATGAGTACAGAGTGTTGTTGCTAATATAGGCCAACAGGAGTAATTTATTGTATTAGTCTGATTTAGTCAAATATATGGTTCTACTTCAAGATAAACTAATCAGAGGCTTTCTCTCTGATGGCTAGGAGTGTGATAAATAAGCGATAACTGCCATAAATGTATTGCCTTATCATAAATCACAGTTTCAGTGATGCAAAAATTGGTGTTAAGTGTGTCAAATAGTCAAGCAAAGGAGACCTTAACTCCCATACTCATTTATGATGATCTAGTTTTATATAACTGTGCGGATGACTGGTGATGAGGTTCTTGAAAAGACTGTTTTAGAGAATTGTCTGTCTGTCTGTCTGTCTATGTGTGTGTGTGTGTGTGTGTCTGTTTATCTGTGTGTGTGTGTCTGTGTGTGTCTGTCTGTCTGTGTGTCTGTCTGTGTGTGTGTGTCTGTGTGTGTGTGTGTGTGTGTCTGTCTGTCTGTCATGGACAGGTGCTCTTTTCATTATCTGCAGGAGGTCTATCATTCATTTTTTCATTCAGTTACTCATGTCAAGGATTTATATAGAGCCAATGTGTTAGACAATGCTCTCAGCTCAGTCCCTCCGATCATACAGTTTTCAAGTTTTGGAAAAATGCCGCATTCAAGAATAGACGAAGGATGATAAAGTTTTTAGGTTTCGAGGATCTTTCAATCAAATATGACAAACATCGCTTTTTCAAATGCATAACAACTGATTACTTTCCAAATTCATGTATCATACAATGCACCAAGATTCAAATCCTCGAGGAAGTGGTGAAAGGCAGACATGTTGCCATTGTCCCCATCCAGACGGATGTGATGATGATGACACTGATGACAATGTGCCATGCAAATGGAGTGGCGTGGAATAGTTTTCAAAACCAATACAGATATTTGTGACGATAGGGATGATGGCAGCGATAACTGTGATGATAGTAATGACAGTGGAGTGATGGAGTTACTTGGAGTAGTTCTCCAATGAGCTTGGTGTCTAATCCTGTTGAAGATGATGAGCTGCTCATTGATTCATCGACGTGCAGCTGTACCTTTTCACAGCAGCCGCACGATGACTGTAGAAAGACGGTAACCAAATACAAGCTCAATTGTACCTTTAATTAGAGGAAGGATACTAAACCCGACGTTAATTAAGAAGACCTGATTGGTTGGGGGAGCATACCTGGTTCAGGTTGTTTGATGTCAGGCCTTTGAAGCTGTATAAGCTGAAAAGGAGAGGCAGGCCAGATCATGCAATGTAAGTAAGAGCTGATGGTTCATCAGTTTCTTATTATAAGGCTCTCACAGAACAGAGGGAACTGCCAGAAAGCTGTTGAGGCATGAGTAACATCATGTGTGAAATGACATAAAAATATCACAGTTTGTATTTAATAATCAAAACTTCATATCTGTTCATTTCTGTTTGACTGTTGTTTTTCTTCCCTGTATTTGTGTTTCATTATTTTTGAACTCCCCTATTGTGGCTAAATAAAGTTTATATATTTAATTTCAAGTACTCTGTTACAATAGAATGATTGCATGTACAACTCCTAAAAGCCATTAAATTATTTATGCACTTGAAAACTTGCTTACTGTTTCACTTGTTTTGCTTGGTTACATACTTCAGTGATCCGTAATTTACCTTATTCATTGTTTATCTATTTTCTCATGTTAGCCTTTGTCTGTTCACAACCGATTAAAATCTATAGAAGGTCCCCCTACTAAGTTGGTTTGATTATAACAGATGCATTAATGTAAAGGTCTGAATTAATGAACTAGAGTCTGAGTTGAATAAATTTCACAATTTAGGTCAGTGGCATAAATTGGTTTTACCCAGCAAGGTTGTATTGTTTAACTGTTTTACCTTGAAAAATGGGGATCAGAGTCAGTTTTATGACTGGTCACTAAGGTATTCATAACACCACTGTTTTTATATGAGCTACATAAAACTGGACAGACGCAGGCGGCAGTGATGCTACAGAATAGGCAGACAGAGGATGAATAGCATTTCCTTGCCCCCTTGGCTGCTGCAACTACTAAACTGAA
The DNA here is from genome assembly GCA_020284085.1 of Aporrectodea caliginosa. Classification (NCBI taxonomy): domain Eukaryota; kingdom Metazoa; phylum Annelida; class Clitellata; order Crassiclitellata; family Lumbricidae; genus Aporrectodea; species Aporrectodea caliginosa. Next base: position 935,716 of record JACEVL010000370.1, read on the forward strand.
CCACCTGTTTTGGACACCTTTTCTGATTATCTTATCAACCTTGTTTCAAGTAGTTTATTATAGCTAGGTTTAGTTTATTAGCAGCTCTGTTTAACAATGTGATGTCATGCAGTCAAACAATTATATAGCACCACTTTCAAGAAACAGTGACAACACACTGAACCTGATATAAAGCTCTAAACTATTGATCATTACTAAACTATTGCGTAAACACTAAGTTATCACACGAATGCTAAACTGTCACATAAAATACTAAGCTGTTGCTTGAATGCTGAGTTCTATAAACACTGAACTACCACATAAGCATTAAGAGAGGCTGGTGAGAGGCATGTAGTAGCAGCCGTGTAAATGTGCAGATTTTTATTATTATTGTTATGCAAAAAGTTAATGCATGTGAAGTTGTACAGAAATGTAAATCAGAAACACGTTAGACATCCAGATACTTAAAAGCCAGTGAGAAAAAGTGAGTTTTGAGGCATTTCTTCATGAAAGGAAAAAGTTCTAGCATTAGAGTAGCAGTGGTAATTGATTCCATTTCTTGGATTCATCAGCATTAAAAGCATGAGAAGCCATGAAAGTGTTGCATCCTGGCTCAACCAAATGACCATTGTACCCAAAAATCACACTGCAAGGAGAGCCTAGTGGTTGATGCTAGGTAGGAGAGCTTATTGTAAAGGTTTTGTAGGTTAGACAGCCAGTTTAAATTTTTTCTGAATTCTACAGGAGGCCAATACAGCAGACTGAGCAGGGTATACAAGAGTTTGTACGAGAAGAAGCACGCAGCGCATGCAAAACAGAGAATTTTGGATGCACTGAAGCGGTTGACTTTAAGATCTGAGATACCAGCAAAAACTGAATTGGATTAATCGGTTCCGCGACAACTCGTCGAACGACATTTCGTATAACGAAACTTCGTCTACGACAATTCGTATAACGACATTTCGTCTACTAGTGTATCTATCCATTACGGCTAATCAACAGAGGCCGCTTTCTTATAGTTTCGCTAAAACGTGCTATATATTCTCAGGAATCCAGCTTCTAATTACTGACAAGATTATTTTCATCAATCCAGCTTCTGTTGAATGGAAACCTATTTTCATCCATGCATCCAGGTTGATTTCCAGCTTATTTTTATGTGAAAAATTATTTCGATCAATTCAGCTTCTATTTCAACACAGGAATGTTTTCATCAATCCCACTTCCATTTCTGGAAACAGTTTTTTCATCAATCCAGCTTCCATTTTAAAGTGACAATATCAAATAACTTAGTAGACGAAATGTCGTTCGACGAATTGTCGCTCGACGAAATGTCGTTCGACGAGTTGTCGTGACACCGATTAATCAAGGCAAGGGCAGACAAGAGAGTGGCTATGGTTTGTGACATGTCTTTGATAAGAGCAGACTTTATGTGACATATTGCCTCAATATGATAGAAACAAGATTTTGCCAAGGTATGTTATTTGGTATCAAGACTTTGTTGTGATATGATAGAAACAAGATTTGCAAAGGCTCATTGTGTGGGGTCGAAATGTGAGATTACTGTCCTGAGTTATCCCAAGCAGTGCCCCAAGGTCTATGCTGGAATTAGAAGGAAAAGAACACTGTAGGCATTAGCACAAAGCCAAATGTGATTGCTTTGGATTTTTCTAGGTGTATGGCCAGCCCATTGAAGCAGAACCATGTGTGCACTGAGGGGAGGCACTCTGTTGTACCTTGACGGACTGATCAGTGTGTGACAGAGCAATGAAATGATGACAGCTGAATATGTTGGCATATTGCTGTAATTGGAAGATTGTAAATAATAAGGGACAAGAACAGATCCCTGGGGATAGCCAACAGCTCCAGTGGTACGTTGTGATCAATACCATTGCCCACTTGCTGAGACCAAATGCAAAGGTAAGAAGCTATCTAAGGTGGCCCCGATGAAGCCAAAGCTTTTACTGAATCTAGAAGAAAGTACCTAGTGGTCTACAGTGTCTAAGGCAGCAGCACTAGGGTTGAGACATACTGAGAGGCATATCGTCTGTCCAGTATAAACAAAAATGAAAAGATTTTGTTCAGTGTAAAGGTGAGAGCAATTTCGGAGGAATAGCCTTCATGTTTAAGTTGACTGGTAGGACTGAAGCTAGGAGATGAAGTACGGTAATGTGGTTCTTAATTCCTGTAAGGAAGAGACGTTTATTAATCTTTTAAATATTATTATTTAGGCTGAAGATGAGTTTAAAGTTTCACTGTTTCTGTCCAGGTCAGAGGTCTTAAGTAGATGCATGACTAAGGCATAATTTATAAGATATGGAAACAGCCGTAGGTAAAAGACAAGTTTACCAAATGGTCAATAAACTGGGACTAAACACCAGAACTAGAAACAATAATTGATGTTGGTATGAAGTCCTTTGGAGAGGATTTAGGGACAGTATGATTAAGAAAGTATGATTATGTAATGTAATGTAAATGTAAATCGTCAAAAATTTCTCAGCGCCCACAAAAGCCACGTCAGGGAGATCAGCTTATTCACCGGCACTATATCAAATCAAGTCCGCAATAGCCAAACTCCTCTGTTCGTTCCGGTGCCAGATCAAAATCCGGGGAGGTCAAGCCGAGGAGACAGCATGGTGCTACGGTGGCAATCGGTGATGATGGTGGTCGTATGGTGGCGCAGGAGTAGAATCAGGATTGGATATCTTGAAGAGTTCGGTTTTCAGCCGTGAGTGGAAAGCAGAAGAGGAGAGTGTCTTGATCTCTTCCATTTCTGGCCACAGATTTTGCTCTGCTGCACAATATGACCTGGTTGTCCGACCAACCTGAACTTCCACGGCCCAGCATAGAAGTTTTGCTGCTGTCTTTTGGGAATAAGCTGCCTTGCAACCTGTGACTTGAACTTCTTGGACTCTCTTTACCTCATTTCCGTGAGCACTTGGAAACATTCTGTTTGATCATGTTTCTGTGTTGTCAGGTTTGAAGTGCCTCTGATTTACTTTTGTTCAAGTGTTGCTATATAAATTTGTGATTTACAGTTAAAGTTAAGAAGAGACAGAACTTTAAAGGGAGGTTACAAGAGTTAGTTAGATAGCAGATACATGAATGCAGAGAATTGCTGAGCGCTCATGCATCTGGGAATAGGAACTGCTCTACATTTGATAAGGAAACAAGAGAAAGAAGCAGGTTGAAAGAACAACGAAAGCCACTGTCATCTAGGAAAACTATGATCATGATCAACAGAATGATCAGGAAAAACCATGATCATATCCAGTGATGGAGAGCAAAACAATTATCATGATCACAAGACAGACTAGAACAAACAGTTGGCTGCTGAGAAAACATTTTAAGATGTGCAATGAAGACCATTATCTGCAGAAACATACATTTCCAGAAGAAAGAAAATTATTAACGAAGAATTATTATGACTCGTTTGATAAGGTAGTTTAGTATTGCCACGTAGGAGGAGCACCACTGGGGAGTTTCTTTGAAGTGTCGCTGTGTAAATGTATGATTACATTACATCGTGATTAAAAGAAGAAACAAATCCACCACTGGAAGGAGTGCGGACCGTAATGAATAGTCGACGGCAGAAGAGAGAAGAACTCTGCCATCCACTGCATTAATCACCATCAAGGGAAGCCAATAAAACTGCTAGGAGCGGGGCGGGGGAATAATGAGTAGGGATCGAGTGTTTTCTGGCTTCCAGGAAAGCATTTGTAAACCTCTTATTGTAGGAAGATAACAACTTGCTCAGCAGCAGCAGCAGCAGCAGATGGAAGATCTTGATGAATTTCAACATCATGAAGAGGAGGCATAAACACTGGATATGCGTAAAATGCCACACTTTAAAGATAACCCTAGTAAAATAAAATGACAGTGGGGAATACTAACTTGAAAAGTATTTTAAAATTTACAAAATTATACTAGAAAAAGTACACTTGGCGGAAACATTGGTACTGAGATGGCGCCCATACTTGTAGTTACCTCTGACAAAATTGCAGCAAAGAAAGTAGAGTTGTATTAAAAATAACAGATTTGCAAAGGAATAAAATACAGTTGACAAACAAGACAGTAGGAAATACATCAATGACCACATTGCCACTAAGAAATGTTATGATAGAATGTTAGCAGACAAAAAACTTTTAAGAAGCATACATTCAGGTGCCAAATTTGAGTAACTGATTTGAGAAATTTTGAATTTAATTTTAAATTTAAAAGCATGATTTGAATAAAACCTTTCACTTAGTCTTATAGTCTTATACCAGTATAATAAGCATAAAATATATATTTGTGCAAGTTATATTATATTTAAAATTATTGACAACATCACAAAATTTATTTTGTGATTGAAGTGTCCCGGTTTTTAGTTTCCAATATCTGGTCAGCCTAGGCTAGATGAACTATATGAATTTTTCTTCCACAAGTCGCAGATGTTCATTATTAAAGTTGTTTTTCCCTAATTCACATTATATTAATGCTTGTTGTAATAAAGATCCAGGTGACATATTAGTCGGGTCGCATTAAAAGAAATCCTTGGACGACCCAGAAAAAATTGGCAACAAGCTGGAAATAAAAAATAATTAAAGATAAAATATTAATGTATTTAAAAAATGGTCCCCAGCCGATCAGTTCTCACGATGGGGATTTTTATAAGAGAAATTTGAAAGTATAAAATTTTGCATGGCTATTTGAGCGCTGTACCTGGAATATTTTTGTTTACGATTAGTGTTTACGGTTACGTTTTGTAGAAATAAACTATACAATGTTGCTGTTTTTCGATGCTAGTGGTTACATTTTCAACCTAAGATCTGAAATTTATAATATAAAGTGTGTTCGCATGTCTTTCGTGCTTTCTCAGGATTCTTATGTGACCTGTCACAATCTGTGCAGTGATGACGATAGCGAGAAGCCTGTCCGAGTTCTAACAGGACGTGAGAAGTTAAGGTCAAGTAGCATCAAGCGGGGTCATACCGACTTGACTGAGTATTTATTATCTGCACCACATGTAATTAATGTTCACGAGTCTAAGGAGTCTTGCCGAAAGCTGTATATAAATGAAGCGAGCATTCAACAAAAACGTGGGCATGTGCTGTCGACTCAGAAAGTAAATGCAAAGTCATGCGCTCCTGCGGCTCCTTTCTAGGAGAGTTTGATTGGAAACAGAACTGTTTCATTTGTGGTAAACCTGTTGTTGTTCGAAAGCCTGATAAGAGTACCAAATGGCGCAGTGTACAAACACTGAGTATCAAAGACAGTGTTTTAAATTTCTATAGAAGACGTCAAGATCAGTTGGCATTCGTGGCATAGAAACTACAGGTGATTTGCCTGCAGCTGAGGCAATTTACCACATGAACTGTTGTCGTGACTTTTCTAAGATTGAAAAGGTTCAACAGGAATCTGAGCCCAGCAGTTCGGGTAGATCTGTCGGTAGACATGTTAGCCAAGATATGTTTGAAAACTTTAACGCTATGTCACATAGCCTATGTGTGATGCGATTTATTATGCGGTGGTGTAGGGGTATAATTGTTATATGGAATTATAATTGTTATATGGAAGACAAAGATAAAGTCAAGCACTGTGTGCCATTTTTGTTACAAACATTTCTAGAAAGTATTGTTGGTGATGAAATTAAACAGATTGCCATAGGTCACTTCATTAATAATTATATTCGTTTATTGAGAAAGACAGCTCTGATTGGCACACCGCAGTCAGGTACAATGTTATAGAGTTTAGAGAAATAATAGGTGTTTAGTTTTACTCATTGCGCAGCTGACCATAACGTTTGAATGAGGACTGGGCATTGTCATTGAACACTAGCATAGAGGACTCTAGGTATGAAGTTTTTATTGTCTTTGACTGACAGCTCAAACGGGTGTTGTCTGCGCCGGAAATTTTAGCCTCTCTTGGCCACCAGCGGGAACAGGCCACGTAGGACGTGGAACTCGTTCTGGATCACTGCCTGAAGCAATTCGTGATCCGCCCTGGTCGCCATCTCCTCAAAAGTCAGCGAATTCACCAGGAGAAACCCCAGTCATTATACAAGCAAGCGGTCCTAGATCTGTTATATCACCTGTTTTATTGGGTGTCGGTGTCACTGTTGACACATGGTTGGCTCTAAGACACTTGTTCAAATGTTGGCACATTTAGGGCTGTCTGTGACAGTTGACGAGGTGAACAAATACAAGTGCTCAGTCAATTTTACAGTCTGCTGAGGATGATCTACCAGCTACTTTACTGGGGCACAGTGGATTAGGGGTATGTTTGGTGCCTTGCAGCTGGAGGGTTGCTGGTTCGAATCCACCTCAAAGTCGCCGCGTAGGGACCCTGGGCAAGTCCTTCACTCGCAATTGCTCATGCGCTTCGGCGTGAAACTCCGATTCAGCGTCCGCGCAGTAGTCGGGAACGCCTCTTTAATGAGAAATCTGGTAGGGGCGCTATAACAAGTGTTCAAATACAATACAATACTAGTCCAACAGATTTCATGCAATGGTCTGCAGACAATGTTGACTACAACGTTGTGATGCTAGACAGTTTGGGAACCTTTCACAGGATGGGAATCCTTTCTATGTCAGTAACTGACAATTCTTTAGACACATTACCCTCAGGCAAATTTAGTGAAAAGTCTGTTAAACGTCTGTTGCGTTACGTGTTAAAGTTTTTAACATGGTCCGTTACTGTTGAAAATTAGGTGGTATTTTCGAGTAGAGGCAGATCCCAGACTGAATTGGTCAGGTTACATGCAAGACATGAGCATTGGTCCACATTTGCCTCCTGGTGACATCCATGTGATACCCATTATTGACATGAACCAAGGTGACAGATCATGTATGTTGTCAACACTGGTATTTATCAGTGACCAGGCCAAGAAACTCAACATAATTACACCATGTGTGACATTTGACCAGCCTCTGTTATCACTTCACAGTCGCTTAATGTATGTTTTCCATGTAATTATGAGCTTTCTTGGCAGCATTGGCTCTGTGATGTCTGGTTCTGAGCTTTCAGAAGCTTTGGAGTGCTGCTATGGTCTAAAAGCCGTTGTGCATATGATCGGTGCAAGGCTGTGGCCCGGGCTTTACGAGGACATTTGATTGATTCAGCACTAAATATTTTGCTTACGATGTCTGTACAAGATACCTCCATAAATAATGACGTTCCTGGCTGTATATCACCGATGCAGATGTTACTGACTTGAGAGCACTGTATGATAGCGTGAACAGGAAAGAGTTAGATTTACGAAGTTTAAGTGCCTCTGAATGTTTAAGAAAATTGGACAATGCGCTTTCAGCTCATACAACCATGTTGGCCACTATGTCCAGAACTGCAAGAGTATGGCTACAATGTATGAAGTATGTTGACATTCTAAAAAAGTTCTTAGTGCTGAAAGATTTGGAGATTGGGGTATGCATCTTGATGATATCGCATAGATACTAAAGCTCTTTGTAGTGACAGGGCACAATCAGTATGCCAAGTGTGATTGGCTCTATCCAAAATATGCTTGAACTGCCATATACATACTCAAGCATGGTTACATGGAAAACTCAAAAACGGGTGCCTCAGTGTACGCCGATCCTGAATTAGCAAGTACAAATACACCTGTAACAATTATCGCTGATGATAAACGTACTTGTTAATGCATTTCGCCGATCCCAGGAGAGTACAGCAAATATTACAGGGCGCACTCTCGGCCATATTTGCTGTACTCTCCTTGGATCGGCGAAATACGGGCGCCGTTTTGCAAAATGACTCATTAAAAAAAACTGACTGGTTTGATTTTCCCTGGGGATAATTTAATTGAAGCTATATATAAAACCATTTATGGAAAATAAAAAATCAGCTTGTTGCCAATTTTTTCTGGGTCTGAGGACTCCGCAACACGTCTATATGCAGATATAGGCATTTTGTCTTCATGTCCGCTTGGATAACTGTGGCAAATTCATTGGTCTCCTCTGTGCTTAATAAGACTTTTCTTAATGAGATTTCTGATCCACCGTTAGCTGTCTTGGTGTACTGACCTAGATGTTGACCTGATCTAGATATTGACCTGTGACCATAATAGCCTGCTTTTGGTATCCCATCAGTTGATGCCTTGTGCATTAGACACAGGCGCTGTAGAAATTACTAATTACTAGTTAACAATTAACAATGTAACATGATGTAGCAAGTGTCAAACCTATGATGCAGTATGAATGACTTACGCTTGAGCTGTTCAGTCACCAAAATTCACAGGTGAGATCCATGGCTGGGACTGTGTTATTCTGCCACTTTTCTCCATGAACAATTTCTCCGTAAACACTTTTCTCCGTGAACACTTTTCTCCGTGAACACTTTTCTCCGTGAACACTTTTCTCCGTGAACACTTCTCTGTGAACACTTTTCTCTGTGAACACTTTTCTCTGTGAACACTTTTCTCTGTGAACACTTTTCTCCGTGAACACTTTTCTCCGTGAACACTTTTCTCCGTGAACACTTTTCTCCGTGAACTCTTCTCCATTAACACTCTTCCATGGACACTTTTCTGTGAACACTTTTCTGTTAACATTTTTCTCTGTGAACTCTTTTCTCTGTGAGCACGTTTCTCTTAGAACACTTTATTATGTCATTAATTCCATGTAGACTGTATTGTAAGTCCTTTGTTTCTGTTGCCATCTTTCATCATCCTTTTCTTCAGATGCTTCAAGGTCAGACGTGGTTTACAAGTCTTTTGACTGATGAATACGATGGTTTACATAAAGGTTTATTGATATACCAGTCGTTTGTCAGGCTGTTATGACTCTAAGGTTACGGCTATTGTTTGCTTCTCTATGTTTGGTAGATCATAGTTCAAAGAACTATGATCTATCGTCTGGCCTTTTACTGTGACAAAGAAAGTACCTACAAAACTGGGAACGTGTTTTATTTTCCTCCGGCTAGTATTAGTGTCACTAAAATCGTGCTATATAGGTTTTTTATTCTATAGTCGGCTGGTTTATTACTTTCTGCAGCACAGCAGCCGATTGGTTGAGCACTTGCCTGGTAACTCAAATGCACAGATTCTAGCCTCCTATGGTTAAGTTTGTAAGCCCTTGTCATCACTGATTAATGCCTTATCATGTGTTTTAATTATAATTGTAATTGTACTTGCTGCAATTCTTTAGCATCGTCAGTGACAATAATGGTGCTATATAAATACAAGAAAGATGTACATTTTTATGTTTTTAATTTCACAATTGAAAGTTGAGTTGAGATAAAAATGCAGTAAGGTATGGTAAGTTCTTGTCTTTATATGTTATGCACCATAGCCCAATTGTTGTTATCCACGAATATTTGGTTTTTATGATCAGGTGTTTACATTGCAACAGCTTTTGAGTAGGTCTGGTCTGTGCAACCTTTTCTCTGGATTGGCAGCACAGATCATATGTGGTGAAAGTCTACAGCACTGCCAGTTGACTACCAGGTCATCCATTAGTAGAACATTACATTTATTAGTGATTTTAAAGTGGTTATTCTATAAACTTTTGCCTGTATCCTACGGATTCCTACCTGTGCTATCCTACTTCATCCCAAACTGATACCACAATAGGTTGATTAAAAACTTCCATGCACATGTATCTAAATTAAGTTCTTTTCTGTTCCATTCGATACCATGTTTATGCCTTCTAAATACCATTATGCTTTGTCTAAACAAAGCTCATGCATATGGTTATACCAAACATTTTTGTATAATCCCCGTTTTTCACTTGTGTAGTTTCTTAGAACTGGCATCATAGCAATGCACCCTTTGATTATACCAAATATTTTTTACAACCATGTTTTTCACTTGTGGGGTGTCTTAGTTAGAACTGGCATCATAGCAATGCACCCTTTGCTCTAGATATGTCACAATGTATTTGCAAATTCGTGATAATTACTAGTGACATTTAATGGCCTCCTTCTTTTGAGTGAACGTGACTTCATTTTCAGGCGATAGGGACAGGTGATACGGACACCTAATCTGTGATAGGAGATGAGTATTGTCTGTTGATTGATGCCTTGTGTGCTATGATGAGAGCCCTGTAGAAGTCATTCCATTAGATCACATTAGAATATAGTTGCAAATCTATATCTGCAATGAAGATATGCTAACAGTGCATATGAGGCAGTGATGCCATGATTCGAGCATACTGTGCTGGAGTTGAGCATTTGCATTATAAAGCCAAACATCTGATTATGAACCTTCTTTCTGCAGGGCGTCTTCAGTCTACAGATGCTAGGAAACCCTTATCAAATTTCAATGTGGATCATTCTTAGGTTTTGATTCAGCATTTAACATCTCTATTTTTGTTCCCAAAATGCATTCCTACATAAAAGAAGTTATACAATGCAATACAACATTATTTTGATATTGCCCCTTGTAAAGTTCAGAAGTGCACACACAACCATATTATGAAGGAGCATCAATGGTGCTGAGTAATTGTGCATTACGGACATACTCAAGGTCCCTACACAGTGACTGCCTCAGGAGAGGCTAAAACCTGCACTGCAAACTCTTCTGAGTTTGTTCTCTCATACAGAAACGTTTGAAACAAACTTGAAAAGTCTGAAAGGTTCCTACAGAGGATCTACAAGTATAAACGCTTGGAACAGCACTTAGGCTGATCAGGGAAATTTTGATTTTTGACCCCGAAACAACATACAGAAAGGTGTTTGAGGCGAACAGAAATGAGGCAATGGGACGTGGACGGTATGCAAACGTTTAGAGCATTAGCATTTTGTTGACCATAGAAAGAAGATATAGAAGGGAGAGTGTTGCGAGTGGATGGAAAAGGAAGAGGAAGCAGAGGAGGAGGAGGTGGATGGCGTGCATTCATTTGACCTCATCCATTTAATCAGATCCTTTGGAACAACATCGTCCATTACTTTCAAATGGCTCCATTAACTCGACAATTGCCATGTTTACAAGCGGGTCCTCCTCAAGTTCCCACTCAGATAATTGTCTCTAGAATCGTGTACGGACTCGGGGCCGATTTATGCGCCTGGCAGCAGCTCACCCTTCTACCTTCCTTCCTTCCTTCCTTGGCTCAGCCGTTTGCCTTAATTGCTTTGCCTGCTACTAACCACCGGCCGCAATCCATTATTGTTCCAGGTTTGTTACGCTCTTAAAAGCAATGTCTGGCAATAGCAGAGATTAATATGTCCAGAACATACTGACATAATATTATCGAGTAACAGGCGTTAGGCAAATTGGGTGAACGCTCGTCATCCTGTGTCTGGGTTCAAGCCTTCTCCAGAAATCGTGTCTGTGTGCCACTTTCTGTAAGTCCTACATAAACAATTACTTAGCATCATGATATGGGGGCTTGCCAGTGTATACTGACTGGTGTTAAATAAATATATGAATATATAATAAGAAATTCTGTTATGTTTGTCTTCTGGCTTTTCCTTTGGTGCTGCTTGTAACCAGTGCATAAGTACAGTCATAGTAGTTTTACTAGCACTTAGATGATGTCTGGTAAAGCAGCACAACCACTGTGGCCTAGAGCAAGGCACTATTATTGTTTGGCTAAGGTTGAATAAAAACTACACCAAGTGTTTGACAGTCCTCAAGGTTTGTGTGTCTTATGGCCATGCCCCTAAATCTGGAGTTATGCCTTTGAGTTGTCACCCCTCAAACCGGTTTCAGCAAGGGTTCCCCATGGAAGTATCAGAATAAAAGCAGCTGTAATAATACTAGCGAGGGAGCGAGGAAAGGAAGATAAAAAGGTAATCAGAAATTTTCGGACCTCTAAAGTCTTGACGACTAAAAATACATGACAGCCTGTAATATTGACATTATCAGTCTGTTCTGTTAGTAGTTAACTAGTTAAGATTGTTTCAATTGCATAACATGTAAATGTACAGCGCAGTGCGTTTGTCAGGCGCTAAATTAAAGAAAAGATATTATTATTATTATTATTATGACAATTCAAATCAGACATCTAATTTTACTACGATATATTTTTTCACAAACAATGCATTGCTGTAATGCACTAAAATATGTTTTAGTAAATTATATTGCGCTGTCTACATATGACCATTTGATGCATTACATTATTTTTTGCCATTACGTTGTGTGTGCTGTGTGCTGTTAGATGTATGTTATATCGTGTGTATGCATCTTTGCAATTTATTGCAATGCATTATTGTATGTTACACTTTTGTTTTGGTGGCATGTTACGCTGCGTTACAGGATGCATCGTCGAGAGATTGAAAGCAGTGACAGCATTTCTGTGACTGTAGCCTTTATTTTCACCTAAAGTCCCGTGGTGGGACTGCAATGTTGTTTTGTGCAAAATTAAATAGCAGCTTATTGACTGCAGTCTTCATTATGCTTACATTTGTAGGTCTTACTGTTAGGGGGACAAGATGGTTTGTGCTCTTGCTCTATACAATTTTCTAGGATTCAACTCTTGGCACAGTGCTTCTGGGAGTCTCTCAATGCCTCACAGAGGTTTTTAAATACACTTTTTACATGGTCAGATACATACATGTAACAATGCATACCTGTATTCTTCATCCTCAGTGCTCCTTGGACCAGCATTAGTTGGGTTCTACATGTGCATGAGAGCCCACTGGTGGTGACTTTTCCAGTTTATCTAGGCATTACTTCTAATAAATAAAGAAATGAACTTGTTCTGAATTAATTCTATTATCAGTTTGGCTGTGTTCATTAACACCGTCAAGAAGTACTTCAATGTTCATTTAACTTATTGACTAACAGAGTACCGGTAACTAATATATTGACAGATTGCGAAAGTGATTCCATGTAGCTGAGGAGGAGATGGTTTTGCTGGTTGTGGTAGTGAAAGTGTACTTTAAATGCATTGGGTCAAAACAACAGAAACGGTATTGACCTGAAATGCCTACGATGGCTGGCACATGGACCTAGCATACCACTGCTAGGACATTCCAAATTCTTAAGCATTCAGTCTGCTTGTAAAAACATAACCTGATCTGGTGCTATTGCTAACCTCGTTGCATCAGTCAGGTTTTTTCCATCTGGAACAGTCCTTGACTATATTTACTGCCATGATTTATCTGGTTTTTCCACATCCAAATGGAATGGGTGTACAGATGATCTATCTTGATTTAGAGTGGAATTTTTCCAGGTTGTCCTGAAAATTGCAGATATGTTATTTAGACAGAGGCTTAGCTTAGCTGGACTCTAATCAAATCATTGGCATAAATATAAGAAATATTGACAGTTATATAGCTGCTTGTGGTATGTCTAGTGGGATCCAAGACCCAAGCATATCTTTGTAACTTGTTTAGATAATATGGTTTCTCTGTGATTCTTTTGTTGGCATTTTACTAATATTACTATTAAAGCCTAATGAACTACCTGAATACTGGTAATAATAATTATGTGTAATAATACTATTACTAACAGTGTTGATGATTGTGGTGGTGAATATTACAGATAATCACAGTAGCAGTAGTAATACTGTATATGGGTGTACCGATGCATTTTAGAAAAAATTTAATTACATTTGTATTAAAATGACCTTCAGTGCATTAGTGGCACAGTAAACCACAGCAGATTGCTTAGAGAATTGCCAAGACTGGAATGAAAGTAATCATCATCATCATTCCGGAGTGCAGTCAGTTGCGTTAGTGTTAATAATCAAAATGGCAAATGAACAGGAGATCAAACGGCACGAAACGGATAATAAACCATTGCAAAGGAAAATGATTTTCATTCGGTTTCAACGCTTTTTTCGTCCTCCAGAATGACCAGCATTCAAATTGTATCCAATGTTATTAAAAGCTGCATTAGTGGTGGATGTGCCTGCGGCCGATCAATAGGTCCGATCAATTCCTCCTCCTACACTCAGCTGTTACTACTTTTTTTCGGAGATCTGATGTCAGAAATTCAGCCGTGCTTGCATTTGCAACTGGTTAATGAAGACTTTTATGTTATTACTCTTTGCAACTTCTACAGCTTCAGCATCTTAATCCCAAAGGTACAAATCGATGGTGATCCCAATTTGTACGCGTATGTAAATGTCAGACGCACTGCGTTGTTGCAAGCTGAAACTCATTTAGTCATCAATGTGCTTTTGACAGTAACCTTGCACAGTGCAGATTATGTGAAAAGGATCGACATTTTGTGATGAAAACCCAATGCAGAGCAGAAGTTGTGAAAGGGCTCATTGTGCTTCATGACAGCCACATGCAGTCCACAGTGAGCACTTAGTGGGCCACCAGTTATGCAATGTGGGCCACATATAGGCCCAATGAGCGATGGGCCCAATGAGCATGGGTTGATTGTGGAAAATAGCTTGCTTGAGTACAGTTATATGAATCTTAGCAATATAGCAACTGCTATTGCAGGATATGTGAATGAATGTGAGAAGACATGTTGTGAAAAACTGGCATGATTCAGTGTGGAGTACCTGAGCAATATATTTGGGAAAATGCAAATGAAAGCTATATTTGCTGTGTGTTTTTTTTAGATCACTATCATATGGAAATAAATGTACTTTGTTGTATAAAAATCCAAGAAGCAATGATATATGAGGGTCACGTTGTGGTTAGTCTCATTAAATAACTGCTAGAAACAATAACAAAACTGAAAGCGAACAAAGTGTGATTTGAATTATTGCTTACTGTACTCAGTATGGGAGCCTGAGCAAAGACTCGTGGAATTGAAATCAGCTGTGCTTTGCAATCTGATATCACTCGGCTGCTGCTGCATCCTTTGTGTGTTACACCCAGACTAAATCTCTTTCATTGAGGTGGAATTCATTGCCTGTTACACTCTTTTACAAATGACAGGTAGAAAGCTAAGAGCAGGAACGGACTTGAAATCCATAGACATTGAGTGATGGCAGCAGCAGCGTCAGTTGTTCATCCTTCTCAATAAAGACCAATCAATGGTGCTGCTGAAGCAAAGTGCAATCAGTTTACCTACAGGTGTGACGACCAGCAGCATCGTTTTACAGACACTGTTTAGGTGGCAAACGTCGACTGATTTGCTAGCGTGACAGACTCTGCCTTCTGTATTTGTTGTTTGATATTTGCGGCATCAGGCGAAATTGAAAATTTGCTTTCAACATATAACTTAAGTTGAAAGGAACTTATTTTTAGACTAACCTGTCCTGCATATAAAAAGCATTTACCTGCTGGTTCTGAAAAATGTCCCTTCTGGGAAAACTCCTCTGTTGCTCGCTCTTATCGACTATCGTTTTTGTTCTCATATTATTAGCAAGATGGCACTGTCGCTATATATATATATTGCCTTTTCTAGACATACTCAGTAGACCACATACCACATTTCTAAGGCTGGTATATGGATTGATGTTGTTACAGTTCAGTGGTATGATAAGTAGTGGTGTCCAGTGTCCAAAGGCATCTAATGTCTGCAAGGTTTGCTCACATCAAATTTGGTTTACTAGGGCGAGTTTCCTCTCAGGACTATAACTGTTGTTAGTACAGTGGTGTATAATTGTAAGCAAGCAGTTTGCATACACTGCTAGACCTTAATTGAATTTACTAATCTAATCTATAATGCCATTATTATAATCTAACAATGTATCGATCAATTGCTGCATCAAGTGAAACCACTTTTAAGTCCAGTTGAAATCCGATAGATTGAGGCAATCAGTAGTCAGTCTTTAGTGAATAAGTAGGCCTAAGTTGAAATTAGGGTTTGACTTAATCTTGATCCGCAAATCAGTTTTCGTCGGATTTTAGCCTAGACCGATTATTCGGAATCAGCGCATCCCTAAATTTCTGATACTAATACAAATCGAAGTAATTTTTGGGACCAAAAACAATTTCTTTTTTCATTAATAAAAAAAATTAGTAACCTGTTTCGGCGACGTCCTGTGGTAATCTTTAATTCTTTATCATTAAAAATCCGTGCAAAATACTAAAATTATGAGTCAACGCATCAACAAAAATGGCGGACAGTCGGTCTTAAGCCACGTGGTTTAAAACATATAGCATTAGCCTAGTAGACATATACAAATTTTAGAAATGACTAAATTGGTACTTTAGAACCAAATAAAAATAAATATTGTCGATTAAATGGTTGAAATCCTGAATTGACAAAAAAGCAGGCCAAATATCGGGAATTGGAAATCGGCAAAATAATGCCAATCAGTCTATAACCCTAGTTGAAGTAGACGAGTTTTAATTTTAGACCCGAAAGATATTAAAGAACAAACTGAACCCTTAGAACTGAGCAATGAATTACAAAGCTTTGGGTCAATCCTGAGAAATGACTGCAAGCCCAACAATGTAAAGCTACCACAAAGCCTCTTAAACTCTGGACAACGGATAACCTCATCATGACCTACGTTTCCCGTAAATTTCTAAGCTAAATAAGAACACAAATAGCCCTTTAACACAAATGTATCTTTAGGTAAACAATGTAAACAAAGAATTCTATTTTGGGATGCCATGTAGCCACTTTTGCCTAAAATTTACAGTCTGTGCTTAAACTGCCTTCTGTCACAACTACAACATCCCCGCATATGATATAGATACCTGTCTTAAAAACACAAGCATAAAAATGTGCCGGCAAAAATGTTACGAAGCCAACAGATCTGCATTAATAGGACACCCAAAGACTCAACAGGCGGGCGTAAATTGACATCGTAGCGAAAGGAGACCTGCGGGAATGAACAGGACTAAGACATCAACATGCACCTCGACTTGTTTCATGGTTCCAGGAATGGCCGACTGGAAGTTTTTCCTGACCTGGTGGAAAGATTGACTGCAGCAGATTCAGTTGATGTTGGTGTATTTATTAGATACCTTTACCATAGGAACAGAGATTCTGTTTCATTAGCTACCAATACATCAGCTGATATGTGCTACACTCCTTATGATAATGTTTAATTATAATGCGAGCTATGTGCTACACTCCTTATGATAATGTTTAATTATAATGCGAGCTATGTGCTACACTCCTTATGATAATGTTTAATTATAATGCGAGCTATGTGCTACACTCCTTATGATAATGTTTAATTATAATGCGAGCTCTGAAATGTTGCGGTTGGAGCAGTGGCGTAACTAGGGGTTCGTGCGCCCGGGGGCAAGAATTTCCTGAAAATTTTTTCTCAGTTCCGCCAAAATTTCTGATGACCTTTTTTTTTTTTTTTTTTTGCTTTTCCCTCTATTTCTCTGTTTTTAACAAGAAACACTTCTCAAATATCATTTTGCGCCCCCCTTGCCCGCGCGCCCCCAGACTCACGTACAAAAAGTTACTTTTTTACAATTGTTCTATTTTTACCTGATTTCTTTGCAAAAAACACATTTTCAGACCTAATTTTGCGCCCCCCGTCCTGCGCCCGGGGGCGGCTGCCCCCCTGCCCCCCTCGTTACGCCACTGGGTTGGGGACATGGGTTCTCAATTTAATTTGACTTTCAAACATGTCTTAATTATAGCTAAAACAGGCTGTGATGCAGTTTTTGGTGCAGCTATCAGGGCAGCATTGTAATGAGGTTCCAGTTTCTTTTGAATAACAATCAAAATGCAAGTTAAGGCTTATTTATTACTACCTGCCTGCAAATGAGCTTTAGTACAGGTAGTGCGAGACTTGAGTAATGAATGAGCTTTTGCTGACTTGCAACTGCAATGGCAGCAGTCTCACTGTATAAATGCAATAGTGTTTGTCTGACAATATAAGCGTAATAATGTCGATACTTTTGAACACAGTAGCGTCACTCGGACAATTAAGCCATCTATTCATGTGATGGGTTGCATGGTCTGTCATTTAGCTGCTGTTTTTAAGTGAAGCATTGCATTCACAGCCGAGCTGGAGTAATGCAAGGTCAGTGTATGTACTTCCATCCTTCGATCCTTCCACCCATGTAGGAGCACTCTAGACCACTTCTTGCCAAAAGCCATCAACTGGATAAAGAATGCAAATGGAAGAAATGTGCTGAACATTTGCAGACTGCTTTATATGGCCTTCTTAATGCTTTCTCGACCCCGTGATGTACTTGTGACACACTATCGGCCTCGTTCCACTGTTCCATATGTACATAAACTGGATAGGCTTTATGGATTAATATTTGGTCGATATATCATTCCTCTTGCACCTAGATGCATGCACGGGACAGGCTGCTGCTGCTGCCATCCGGAAACTCTGCAACGTCCGTATTTGCTGACAAAATAAAAACCTCTGTGACATTCGTTCTCCCTCTCCAGTTCCGTCTCTCGTGAAGCCATCACCGCCACCCAGCCATAAATGCTTCTGCCTAATATTAATATCCAGAGTTCAGGGCGGATATCAGCAAACAACACGAGACTTTCCTGAAAGTCTGTTTGCAGAAGGTTGTTTACTGCAACTAAGCGAACGGGCAACACGACGTCTCCAGCGAGTTCATCTTCCAGTAAAGTAGGCATTGTTTTTGTTGACTTTAGGATGATTACATGACATCATGACTGAACACATTTTCCAGGAAAGGCTTTTATATCTTTAGTCAAATAATTCATGTTATTGCATATTTATGTTATTAAATACAAGAGTTTATTACACAATATCTTTAGGGCGTGGTGGTGTAGAGGTATGTTCGGTGCCTTGCAGCCAGAGGGTTGCGGGTTCGAATCCACCTCAAGCCGCCGCGTAGGGACCCTGGGCAAGTCCTTCACTCGCAATTGCTCATGCGCTTCGGCGTGAAACTCTGATTCAGTGTCCGCGCTGTAGTCGGGAGCGCCTCTGAGTAGAAATCTGGTAGGGGCGCTATAACAGTGTTCATACATACATACAATATAGACCATTTGTCTGAAGTTGCTGATGCTTACAAGACAATTCAAGGCCACAGATGTAAACTGTTTAAGAAACCAATAGGAACATTTTGACAAAAAAATTCTTTAGTGCAAGAATTATAGACTTAAAGAATGGTTTGGATAATAGTGCTGTCACAGTGGACACTTTTACAGCTTCTAAGAGGAAGCTATAGGAGAGATGGGCTGTTAAAGGTCAAGGATGAACCTTGTAGTGATTCTAAGTTCTAACACAGATTTCTTGCATATCTTCTCAACCACTTAAAACCCTTGTCATCTTATACATATGAATACATGTGCAATGATGCATAATCATGAATGTCAAATACTCCACATGGCTGTGGCCTGCTTTTTAAAGGGGTTGTCAACTAATATTGTAAGGTGGAGCAAATTAGGCGCTATATATAAAGCCTTTTAGATAGGGAATGGTTGTTTGCAAACTTGGTGCATTTCTGGTCTGTAACAATATTCGTAAATGTAGGTTAATAACATAATATGTAATAATAATAATAATAATAATAATAATAATAGAGATTTGAGTGCCATAGTTCGTAAGCAGTCGATGACTCGAAGCAGCGATTCAGAAGCACTTTGAGGAGCAGGGGTAAGTCACTCAAGATGGGCCTGTGTGAAATCAGTGTACAGGTAATCAGTTTGCTAAGATCTGGGGTAGGATAGGGTGAAATTGAAGAGTGCAAGTAAAATATGAAAATCTGCTTCTTAGATGCTATGATTGTACACTGCTAGATTTTCTTCATAATTATTTGATATTGATGGAGTTGTACAAAGATTGTTGTCTAACCCAGATGTTGTCAAAATCTGTTTTAAGAATTATCAAAGTTGAGCAGAAATTTTTTCAGCACAAGCATTAAAATGCCCTTAAGAACTGCATTACCAACATTCTGTGAGTGAAATACGAGGAATAGTCTGATTATGGAATCAGGATAATTGAAAAATGAGTTTTGTGCTAGAAGCTTTGAAGGCACTGATGATAAATATGGTTTTTAGCTGGGCTTTGAAAGCCTGGAAAATCAATATTATTCTTGATGGATACAAATATGCAAGCTGGTTTGTCATTGGTCTATATATAATTATATATTATATATACATATATATATATTGCCTTTGAAAAAATTAAACTTATATACAGTATTATTTTGACTTGTATACTCCGAGCACTAAATCCATTTCCACCTAACTCCATTGCCACACTAGTTTTAGGCATACATGCATGTACCTTTGTGAGTTACTTACAATGTGCTATATTAAGTGTTCTCATACATACATAGATACATACATACATACGTACTTGCATACATACTATGCATTTATACATACATGCATGCTTACACGCGTGTCTATGTATGTGCGTATGTGTATAAAAGCTTACGTAATTGACTTTTATGTTATGTTTTTCTTACGTCATACATACTTGTGTGTAACCACTAACCATATATATGTGCGTGCATGTGTGTGTGTGTGTGTGTGTGTGTGTGTGTGTGTGTGTGTGCAATATGTATGTATATATATATATATGATTAAATAAAGTAAACCTTAGGGAATTGTTTACCTGCCTATATGTCAATGTAGAAAACCATCAAGAGTATGGTCTAGGGTTGAAAGATCGAATGAGTGCACTTGCATGTGGCTATGTATGTGTGTGTTTGCATTTGGGCTAAACAAAGACATATGTTAACAATGTATTATATATAAAGCAGAGGGAGGTGTAGATAAAGTGTTTTTGATTTGGAAGTGAACAGAGCACATCGTTTGTGAGTGTAGCAATTAAATGGTGTAAACGAATGGTTTTCGGTGCATTGGGACTGAACTGATGAGAGGCACAGTAACAAAAACTTAGGTCTATGTAAAATATTTCTAATGAAAAACTTAACTCTGGCTTATGGTTTACCATACTCTGTTTGCTGATGCAAATTCCCTGTGACTTACAGGAATTCGTTTAGGTTTTTATTCAAATAACTTATATGAATTGTAATTGTAAGGCGACGGGTGCATCATATTGACTCCACCATTCCATAGACTTCATCCCAACCAAGTAGTTTCTACCAGACCATTTTCCATTTTGTCTGAAACATTTCAAGGACCACTGCTTTCAGGACCCAATTCAGAGGATATGTAATGGAGGTATGTGTATGCCCCCCCGCCCGAAAATTTCATCGACTTATGTTTTATTTTAGTTTATGTCACTAAATTCCAAATTGCCAAATTCCAGGAATGCTACTGCAGATGCCACCTGAGCACCTTTGATCTGCCTCTGGCTCTAACCTGCCCATGTTGTTTTTCTTGGAACAATTAGGAGACTTTTTGTGTCTCCTTCTTTCAACAGCCATTCATCATATCCAAAGTTACTCCTTGAATTGACACAGTCGATCTTTTTCTGCTGCATAAAGTCTGTACTCTGTAGTGTATACATAGAATTTGATTCATTAAAAATTACCAGCTCTGCTTGCTTCATTAATAGACAGCCATATATGAGGCAGTTCAGCAGAGACTATTGTTGCTCTTTGGTTGGCTATTGTTTCATTCTGCGTTAACTTGTTTTCAGTGAATCGTATATCCATGTCAGTTATGGGATCATTGTAAACTCAACTATGATGATGATAATGACAATGCCGATATGATGATGTTGATGTATGTACGACTTGTACTTGCGTATGTGTATGTATTTATATGCATGTTCTGAAAGTATGTATAATGTGCCTTTTTAGAACTTCTCAAAATGCTGAAAGACGCGTTGCATGCAAATAATTGACAGTCTTTGTTGCCTACAGCGACACACATTTGTCTCATTGCTATGAACGGCCACAACAATGTGTGGCTGTGGGGCACAGTGGCTGTCATTGTTAACCAGTCTTTGTGTTAGGAATTGCTATCAGTCATTGATTACGTGTTTCTATGAACAAAGACATGAGAAATGTGTTGTTCTAAGAGTTGAAGGATTAATGAGTGGACCAGAAATTATGTATAGCAGAGCCATCAAACATCTGCACAATGTTTCCATACGTGTTACATAGCGTGATGAGTGTGTGCAATAGCATGGTGGACTGTCAACTCAGAGTTAGGAGGAGGTTCCAGATGCACACCATGACAGAAGAAGACAATTCTAGATGTTTCTGTTCCTCTATCACTCCCTGGTGTGAAATGATTACGTCAACTGTACAAGGAACACTGGGTATGTTGAACAGCAGTGGAAACGACTGAGCAACCCAACCTTTTTTTTAGACGATAATGAAATGAAGTATTACTAACAATTAATGGTCTGATTGTATCTCAGGATTAATGATGTACTCTTCTGCAGGAGTTGCACATTTCATGTGATGACTGAGGATTTAAGCCCCAGTCTCAAAGGTGGAAGGCTGAGACCTGCCACCATGTAGAAGCATTTCAGCCATGGATGAGCAATCACTTAACCTTAACTCTTAACTCACACATTGACGAAGCATGCACTGGATTTAACACAAACAAACAAGCAATCAATTACCAGAATTTACTTTGAATGCACAGTAGTTTTCACTTTGTCATTACATGTCACAACCAGCTGTTAGATCTACTGCACTAAAATTTTGCTCTTGCTGGACTGTCAATTCATGGTTTGTTTTTCTGCTTGTTTGTTTGTGTAAAATCCCGTTTTGTTATTGTGTGAGTTAAAAGTTAAGGTTACATGATTGCTCATATCACAGGGTTAGAGGATATATAGAGTGTTTAATTAGTTAGTATCCACTCATGAGGACTACAATCATAGGCGTAGCTACATGAAGGCAGGAGGAGGCAATTGCCTCCTCTTGGTTTTTCCATATAGTGGAGTTTCAATTGATCAACGACGCAAATGACCAGGATTTTGGCAAGTTGCCTCCTCTTGAAAACTCCCGTTACTACCCCCTCGAAAATCCTTGGAAAACTCGCGTTACTACCCCCTCGAAAATATCCTTGGAAAATTCCTGTTACTACCCCCTCGAAAATCCTTGGGAAACGGCCCTTAGTAGCTCCGCCCTTGAAAATTTTGGAACGCTTGTTCTTGGAAACACTCGTTACTACCCCTCCCCGGTCGTCAACTTTTTAAATAAGGTGGATACCCCTAGAACCCTCTAGATTCTGTGAAGTTGCCTCCTCTTGAATTTAAGTCTGGCTACGCCACTGACTACAATAACAACTGTAGTTGTTGTGTGGGTTAATGACAGGTTCCAAGCTAGCTGTATAAGTGTAGTCTTCATTGGCTGAACAGTTTACCTATGCAGGCTATACCTGGGTAATTGACAACTGCGCTAAGTAATATTCCTGAGTTGACCTTTTCTCTGATTGGTTTAACTTCCCGGCTGCTAGGAGACCCCTTGTTTAAATTGCCCAGTAATTCTAGGAAAGTCGGCTTGTCTTCGAGTAGCTTGTGTTGGTTTCACTAATGGGGTTGGCTAGCTTTGCGGGTGGAAGTCCAGGTATGAATTGGTGAACACTTAAACATTATTATTATTAAAAATTTATATTGAATATCAAACTTTTTATTATTGATCATTAAAACTTATTAGTAATGAGACACTCATCGGCAGCGTAATTGTGTGTGCGAACGCTGTCACCTGTCGTCGCTCTACTCTATCGACGCAACTTGGCCCAGAAACTCTGAGCATCCATGCTGTCGATGGGAATCCGTTGGCTGGTTCCACGTGTGTGTGTGGGCCCACCCCTGGGACTCTTTCATCTTACTGTTCATTGTTTTGCTAACTGATGTAATATACTCATTTTAATGACATTTAACATAATATAGGGTAGCTCAGAGTAGATATCTTGAAGGGCATTATATAAATGTTCATTTACATTACATTAATTATTTACAGACTATTATTGAACTTCATGATAAGACCTGCTATTATTCTTATTATCTTTATTGTTTCATTGTCATCATCATTATTATACTGGCAAATTGTATTGCGTATTTCTTTGCTGTCTAATTAAACACTTTAATAATTATCAGACTATTCTTCTCCTGTGAGCTAGAATAGACGTTTCCCCATAATCTAGAGCCTCCACTTTCGGGTTGGATGATATTTGGTGTGCGAACCATGGATTAAGATCTACATTGTTGCTAGTTCATTTATTATTAAATTTTCATAACCGTTGGATGATATTTCTGTGAGCAGTAGTTTGTCCTCAGTGTCCTTGTGGTTACCTGGGTTACTATCTAGAGCAGAGTCTTAATGAAGGTTTTTGTCCTTCTATTCTTATATCACTACTACCTATTTATATAGTGCCGCTAGGCAATTGAGCTCTGAGGACTTGCTCAAGCATGCACACTCAAGGGAGAATCAAACTGTTGCATTACCAGACAAAGTGGTCAGCCAATCAGCCACTGTTGTCAACATCATCTGCTCTAGATTACATAAGGATGATGATGTAAAGTAAGTTAATGAATAGTAATGCTTGATGTCTGCGTTTCTAATTCAAGTAAAGTTTTCAGAGGCAGAGAATAATTAAAGATGACCATATTAAAGAACTTTTACTTACTTACTTACATACTTAACTTACTTACTTACTTACTTCACTTACTTACTTACTTACTTACTGATGACAAAGGCAAAGAAGAGGAATGGAAGAAGAAGAACGAGGGGAGGCGACCAACTGAGAACAAGAATTGGATATGAGGAAGAGGAGATGGCAAGAGAAAACAAGAAAGAGAAAAGAAGAAGAGGATGAAGATGAAAAGGAGAAGACAGACGAAGAGGAAGTGGAGGAGGGACTGTTAGACTAATCCTATGATTAGTGCTTCAGTCAAAGCCTTGAATTAACACTGATTAGTGAATTAGGATTAAGGTTAATGGCTGTGTTGCTTATTCGATCGCTTTGCTGAGATTGTTTGTTGGATCCTAAGATTAATCGATGAATGGAACGGTCTTTAATCTTAAGAGTAAACGTTATCTCATTGATGGCAGGATGCCAGTGCAGTACATTTCAGCTCTATACTCAATGGTTGAACACTTGAGATATGTAACCTAAAAGAAGAGATTGTTGGTTTGCTGTTCCTTTCTTTGCTCTTCTGCTGAAATGTCCTTCAACACAAATATTTCTCCTCTGAGAAGTAACAGTTGAAGCAGGCATGTCAGTTAGTTATTTATTAAGTTATTAATCATCCTAGACACTTAATATAGTGCTTCTAAGTAACTCACAACAGCAGTGGTCAGATGTTATAGGCCTTGCCTTAGTTTTTTTCTGTGTGTAGTTTTTGCACTATATTAAGTATCTAGATACTAATTTTTTTAAACTGATGTTTCTAATTTAAAAGCCACGATACCAGAGCATAGGTCTGGGTAGACAGGACAAAACGGTTTCCTGATGTTAGACACACAGGGATGAGTTCTGTATTATACCTCCATTAGGAAGTTGCCAGTGGTGACTCTTCTAGTCATCTGTTGTTTGAGCTGTGTTCGTTTTCGACTGACTTGTCTGGTCATATTGACTCTAACATCATTTAGAATAGTGCAGGGAGCGCCTCAGAGTAGGAATTTTGAAGGGACGATGTATACATTTTTGGAATGAATTAACACTCACTGGAAATGTCCCATCTAAGTCATCACAACTCGACTTCATTTCAATGTCTCTTATTAAATCCTGTTCAATTTATGTAATCTCTCGTCACTTCGCATCTGGTTAACGTCTCCTTTTGCAAATGCCATTTTCTCTCTGCCATTAAAAATGCTGTTATGACACCGCTGTTAAAATAGCTTGATCTAGATTGTGACCAGCTAATTGGGTCTGGGTAATTACAGACCCTATTTCCAATATGAATAACATCTCTAAACTACTTGAAGGTCTACTTCTAGTAGGTCTTCAGTGGCATGTGACATCTCACAATTTTTGTCATTAGCAATTTGCTTGTTGTAAACACCATTAACTGAGACTGGTCTCATTGGTTCACTTGACGACGAATTTCATTCAATGGATTCTCTCAAGGCATCTCTTCTTGTATATCTTGCATGATTAATTTGAGTGCTGTATTTGACACTTTAAAACACATCATTTGGAGTTTCAGGTTCAGCTCTTCACTGGTTGTCTTGTTATCTGAATGCTAATATTTAATATTCTCAGTCAGTTGCTATTAAACGTCTCACTCTGTTCCTGCTGCTTGTCATATTCAGGTGTGCCTCAGGGTTCAGTACTTGGACGTCTCCTTGTTTCAATCTGCATTTCCGCATTTTGTCATTTGCACACATGCATATGATACAATGGTCCAGAAATCATATCATCATTTATTTATTATAATTCAAATGCAAGGATGACACACCGCACCAAAGCTCACAGTTTCTAAGAGATGACAAACTAAAATGAAATAAGAAAATGGAGTAGAGAGGCTTATGGCGTTACAGAAAAATTCGCCTATAATAGAGGACCCTATAAAAATTATTATAATATAATTATTCAAACTATGCTGATGGTACTCAACTGAACGATTCTCTGTCTGTGCCACAGATCCTTCTTCAGCTGAAACTAACTCCAAAGTGTGATTGTCCTCTCTTTGCATTTGGTTCTGCTTTAATAATTTTGCAATGAATGCAGATTAAGTCCGAGACGGTTCTTTCTACAGCACACGAGTGTTTACGGTCTTTCTCATCACATTCATCAGTTGAACTGACAGGAACTCCAAAATTCCATTATATAAGACAAAATTAAAACTCCTGATTTCGCCACTGATATCTTGCTTAGCATGACTTCACATGACTGTGACTTCTTCTGTTTTCAGGTCTAGTTTCTTCCGCATCAGGGCATTTCATTATTACATCAGACATTCTCTGTCTGATGAAGTTGCTGAAATACAGTTGTGTGTGTGTTTGTGTGTTGTTTGTGTTCTTGTTGGTTCTCGATTAGACTATGCGAATGCAGTATTTTATGGTATATCCCATTTTAATCTAAATAAGCTCTGTGTAATTCTAAACTCTTTCTAAAATTGTTACATGTTCTTCTTCAAATGCATTTTATCACTTCATGAACTTCACTAGTTTAAGGTTGAAAGGCATATTACAATTAAGATGGCATGCTTGATCTCTGTGGCCCTAAAGACTAACATACCATCCTATCAAAATTAATACTTTGCTAACTTCATAATCGTCCTCCTAGACTGTTGCTATTGGTTATTGGTAGAACCTAGTTGACAGAACCAGGATGACGTGCCTTCAGCTGCTGTGGTCTTTGTATTTTGAACAATGCTCCTCCATAAAAGACCCAACTTCCTAACTCTCTCACTTGTCAATGCTAACAATTTTACTCTGGCCTCTCTGCCCAGTGAACAATCACCTTGCCTCAGATTCAGATTCACTGTTCTCGTAAGATAAGAATATTCTTTAATTGTCCAATTGCTATCCGCATTTTGGTGTACAGACGACGTGGTAATAAACATAAACATACATCAATCATCCATTGAGCTGATCAAGACAGTCCAATACTCTCAAATCCCACATACTATTCTAAATCCGATATTTTATCATCCTGCTCAATAAAGTTTTCCTCATCATGCCATCTGCCGGAGGGATTGTGCGGTTATGGGCCAGTATTAAATTTTATTGTGCACGTAATAAATGCTGTAAATGAATAAATAAATAAAATAACTCACCTCTGCACCCAGCCATGGTTTAGACTAACTGTTATTACTATTATACAGTAGAAATATAGTGTATTGAAAGACAATGTGATGTCAATTCATGTGGCTCCTCTGTAGTATACAAGGCTTGGCCTAACTAGAAATAACCATGCTGCCAACATCTATGAAAAATGAATTTGGCACAAAGATTTTAAAACATTTATACGTAGAGGTTTTCACAGTCTTCATTAAACGTTGGGCAATGACTGAGCACCTCTGAATAGACTGGTTAGCTATGAATAGACTGGTTAGCTATGAATAGACTGGTTAGCTATGAATAGACTGGTTTGATGTAAATAGGCTGGTTCCCTGTGAATAGACTGGTTCGAAGTGAATAGGCTGGTTCCCTGGGAATGACTGGTTCCCTGTGAATAGACTGATTCCCTGTGAATAGACCGGTTTCCTGTGAATAGACTGATTCCCTGTGAATAGACTGATTCCCTGTGAATAGGCTGGTTCCCTGTGAATAGGCTGGTTCTCTGTGAATAGACTGGTTCCCTGTAAATAGGGCATATATTAAACCTAAGAAACCCTTTAACAAATCAAATAAAAGCCAATAATATCCTGGACCTGTGTATCTCTTTAAACAGAATAGCCAATGCCTACACATTTTTGTTTTTCTTTTGTAATCGCATTGCGTTCTGACAGTGTGTTAACGAATAAACGAAAATTCTATTCTATTCTTGCGACTTTGGATTCTATAGAAATGTCAACATGATTACAATAATGTAACTGCTAATAGCAAACATTAGAATGTTGAGATAACTTTCTGAGGGCCAATTGAATTGTGTTGTCTTAGACGTCTGTTGCATCATGGCTAAACCACAGACCTGATTTGAGGTCCAGATCCTGAGGTGGTGACTGCTACAATGTTGTCATGGTTGTGTATCTCTTTCTGTCTATATGTTTCATTGTCTAAGCCTTATATTTGTCTGTTTGTCTGCCTGCATTTCTCTGTGTAGTATTCTGTCTATGTCTCCATGTTTGTGTGTTTTTATCCGTTTGTTTTTCTGTACATCTGCCTGTGTATGTGTGCATGTCTTTGTCCCTTTGTGTCTTTCAGTTTCTCACACTCTCTCTGTTCTTGTAAGCTAACACTGTTGAAATCCTTAAGTTTCTGGCGGAATCTCTGTGAATTTGATTAGCGAGAGTAACTTTAGAATCGGCCAACAGTCCACAGACAAACTCTGTCTATGGGCGGCTGTTGGTCGTCGTCTGGGTCGGTGCTATATAGGTTCTCTTCTCTTCTGCTGACGGTTTCTATGATGACGTTTTGTGTGGATGACTAATATTAGGGCAGTGAAAGCCAACTACTCAGATGTAGTCTACTTGCAAATACTAACTGCATTTGAGACGCATCTTTAATTGGAAACTGCTTTGCATAGCTCATAGATCTGTATTTGTACAATGTCTCCTCGTAATTATATGGACGTGTGTTTTCTGTTGGGCACTGGTGCCCCACTCGCCCTCTGTTCATGTGATACACAACAAACCTTCATCCTCCATGAAAGCTATTATCTTGATTCCTCCTTGATCCTGTGTGTGCAGTAAAATGGTAATTGATGGCGTCCATAAAGCTGTCAGACAATCCAGCCAATGCAGACAGTCGTCGTCGTCGTCGTTGGCCAGTGTCCGTTACTAGGGATATTGTTTGATGAAAGTCGGCCTCCTCTCCTCCTCTCCTCTCCTCCTCCTGTAAACAGTGGCCCGTCCGTCCGTCCGTCCGTCCATTTCTGATCATCTATTCTCTTGATGCATCTCTGCCTAAAACCCATATATATTACGTCGTCGTCGATGTCATCCAACTTTGTGCAGCGCAGACATGACGTATAAACATTTCATTCCGATTTTCCTCCTATGTATCCGTCTCTCTCTCTCTCTCTCTCTCTCTCTCTCTCTCTCTCTCTCTCTCTCTCTCTCTCTCTCTCTCTCTCTCTCTCTGTGTCTCTCTCTCTCTCTCTCTCTCTCTCTCTGTCTCTGTCTGTCTCTGTCGCTGTCTGTCTCTCTCTCTCTCTCTCTCTCTCTCTCTCTCTCTCTCTCTCTCTCTTTCTCTCTTTCTCTCTGTCTCTCTCTCTCTCTCTGTCTCTCTCTCTCTGTCTCTCTCTGTCTGTCTGTCTGTCTCTCTCTCTCTCTCTCTCTCTCTCTCTCTCTCTCTCTCTCTCTCTCTCTCTCTCTCTCTCTCTCTCTCTCTGTCTGGCTCTGCTGTATGCATGCTCCACCTTTGTGTTTGTCTCTGTGCAATTGTCTATCTGTGTCTGTCTGACTGATAAAGAACTACAGTCTGTCTCTGTCTGTCTGTCTGTGTCTGTCGGTCTCTCTGTCTTCTGTCTGTCTGCTGTCTATCTCTGTCTGTCTGTCTCTGTCTGTGTCTGTCTCTGTCTGTCTGTTGGTCTGTCTCTGTCTGACTGTCTGTTGTCTCTATCTGTCTTTCTGTCTGTCTGTCTCTGTCTGTCTGTTGGTCTGTCTCTGTCTGACAGTCTGTTGTCTCTATCTGTCTTTCTGTCTGTCTGCCTGTCTGTCATCTGTCTGTCTGTCTGTCTTCATCAGTTTGTTTGTGTGTCTGTCTTCTGCCAGTCTTTCCTTGTCTGCCTCTGTCTTTCCCTGTCTTTGTCTCTATGTCTGCCACCTGCAGTTGTTTGTCAGTTGTGTTTGTCAGTGTCGGAGACATAGTTTGTATGACTTCCAGCGTCGAAATATAATTATGTTGGCTCATGCAATATTTTAGATGAAAATTTCTAATGAAGTACCTGTGGTTGCTGTTGGTGAGGCTGCACAGAGTGATTATCACCCATCTCAAGAGACAGACACAGAGACAGACAGACAGACAGACAAACAGACTGACAGAGGCGGGTGATGAGCAGACTGTGGTATATTGGGTGGAATGAGATGTCCTCCATAATTTTATGTTCTTTTGTTTATTGGCCAATTTCTGACAAACAATGAAACCTGCGTGCCTGGCTCTTGGCTTGAGTGCTGAATGCATAATGTAATCATAATTCAACAATTATTTGTGCAGCTCCATGTCAGAAAAGACTTCTAATATTAACATGAAGACACATTTAGAATATCATGGTCCTATTGTACATGTGTCATCTTGTTTATATGTGTATATATATATATATATATATATATATATATATATATATATATATATATATATGTTTATAAAGCTAAAAAATTATTATTTTTAAATTATGTATACGTTGTTATTGTTATTACCTAGTAACTTCTATAGTGCCAGTGTCGAGTGCAGAAGGCATCAACTGATGTAGGACCAAAAATCAAGACCATAACAAAATCAAGGTCCACAGCACCATGCAGTCTTCAAAGAGAAAGAGAGATGACGGCCTATGGTGGAAAAACAGTCTAAAGGAGATAGGTCTTAAGCATGGAAATGAAATGCATATTTTTATGCAGAACGAATAGATACAGAGAACAAATTCCAGAATCGAGGTCCAGCAACCAAAAAGCTCATTGACCCAAGAACAGTTCTACAATTAGGAATGATCAGAGAATGATAATCAGAGACAATGTTTTATGAGGAAAGGGGTCGTCCATTAATTATGTCAACAAAATAGGTGGGGGAGGGGTTTGGAAAAGTTTGACAGTTGTTGACAGAGGGGAGGGGTGGTTTAGTGAAAGTTGACGTCAAAAAATTTGTTTCCCCAATAAATCCCAAAAAAAGGTAGCGAGAGGGTAAATATCTAAAAAAAAAGGTCATCTGAAAAAATGTCTAAAAAGGTCATCGGAGTTCAAATCTCCCAAAAAGGTCATTGAGAAAAAATGTCAGTCTGTATACGCTGCTGGTAGGGGGTTCTGGGATTGTTGACATAATTTTTGGGGGTCCGTCAATGTTTGACAGTTGTTGACAAGGGGGGAGGGGGTCAAAAAGGCCTAAAATTTGTTGATATAATTAATGGACGACCCCAAAGGACTAAAAAATAAGGACTAATCCTGTATTGTCTACTTTATGTAGTTCAGTGTTTATAAACGCTTGCATCATAGGTAAACAATACACACTTGGTCTGGTTCCAGATTGAGATTGTTTAGCCTATAATATTATCTGATTGTTGTGTAGTCCTTTCACCTGTACTTGGCCGTATAGAATCCAGCTATATTGGCATTGTAATTGGAACTTGCCCTAAGAGACTCGCTTCTGAGTCAACCCAACGGAAATTTAATTAGCAGACTACTCATTATTTCGGGCTTCTTTAATTGGATCCTCTCAGGTGTGCTTGACCTGCACTGCAGCTCTGTGTGTTGTATATTATTTGGCACCTGTCCAAATGAGCATGGAATTATGTTTTTGGCAAATGTGTGGAAAGGTGTTCAGTGGAATTTTCCACTCGGGTTTTTCTAATTTCCATCGGCCGTTGAAGCATTTCCACAGCAATTGATTTTGTCAGCGATGGACGTATTTCCTTTAGAAGTGCCAGGATTGAATCAGAAATGCTCTTAAGATCCCTGCTTAAGGACTCTTTAACAAATCAACCCAAGGTCTTACGTTGGAAAATTTGTTCTGCAGAAGAAAATGATCTGGACTTTTTCTACTAGCCAAGTAAAATCTTCTTGTCAACATTTAATCAGGGCCTTGCTTGGTTTGCTGAAGTTAATTCAAATCAGAAGAGCAATGGAACAAACGTGCTGCAAAATAAATTGCATTGTTTGTGGATGTAGCACAGGGTTAACCGGTTTGACAGCTTGTTGTTTGAAACCCGGTGTTCAGTCTGTTGAAACTACTGTATTGTTATTTTAAAATCTCGTTATGTTTGAGATGTGTTGTTTTGAAAAGCAATTTACATTTTGTTGTTTTTTAAAGCAATTTACATTTTGCTGAATATATTATGTTGTCAGCTGAAAAACACCGTTATGGTTTCTGAAGATATCATACACATATTGTTATTTTAAAGCACTGCAGTATATTGAAACTGGCATACTATTATTTCAAAAGCATAATTTATTCTACTGTCAGCTGCAACTGCTGTTCGAATAGTTGTTACTGGGTACATGTCAGTTTTGTATTGTTCACTGAAAGTCATTGTTCAATCTTTTGAAGATATTCTTTTGTTATTCTAAAGACGACCAGTGCATTCTGCTAAGGATATTTTATTGTCATATGAAAGTAACTGTGGATTCTGTATTGTTATTCTGGGAAGACTGATGCACTCTGCTATTTATATTATGTATTGTTACTTCAGCTATCTGTTCTGAATTTGTGAGGTCCAATTTCTGCTTATCTTATTAGATGAAGAATTGGCTGCTGCTGCTGCTGCTGCTGCTGCTGCTGCTGCCCTTTTTGTGAAATGCTGACATTAATGATTATCTGGCGTCCGTGCTAATAGGATGCTGTGCTTCTAGTATTGCAAAGTCAACGTCACTCCTGGGGATCGAATTCTCTCCATTTGGACGGACTGTTTCCGTGGCCCAGGAGCCTGGAAAAAAACTTTGTTCTGAGCTATGATCATTTGCGGTTCAGATGCACTGTTAGAATTAATGTCTTCTGACAGCGAACACTTACGTATCCAGATTGCTGACATCATTCATACTCTCGCTGTTGTCAGAGCACATTCATTATGGCTGACTTCCTGACGAACTTGTGTAAACACCATTGTCTGGCTGTAAGGCACAATCGCTGTGTCCTTGTAACAGGACAGTTGATATCTGTAAGCGTTCTTGTAAGACGAGTGTCTGCTTTTCCTAGAGGTAATAGGTCTTGCCCGGTCGATTAACCGCGTCATACCTGTCAGCCTTTTTATCAGTAGATCCATTGTTGACTCCTGTTTTAAGAAATGCTTTTCCTATCAGGTCTCAGTTCTGCAGTTATTTGTTCAGCACATTTTGAGAGGCCCTTTAAAAGCTCTAGAAATTAATGCCCAGGTGCATAAATGCATATATACATACATGCATACGTACATGCATACATACATACATACATGCATACATACATACATACATGTATACATGCATAGCTACATACATATAAATCATACCATAAATTTTATTGATTCCAACAACATAGTTACAGAATTATAACAAGTACATCGTATATTCACTAGTTGGGAAACAAACAATGAGGACAGAGAACCCTAAAGAGACCCAAGACCCGCTTGGTAGGGTCACCCCTACATCTTGCATTTCGAGAGAGGCTGGCAGGACATTTGTATGCAAATCTTTTAGTTCTATATTATTTTTTTATTTTTAATATTTTGTAACTACTTAACTAGTTAAGTAGTATGCACAACGTCACTGAAGAGTGCAGTTCTCAGTCAGATAGGCATGCAATCTTCATTTGAATAGGTAGATATTGGTTAGGCAATAGGCACTGTAGGTCAGTGGGGATACTATTCCAGATTCTTGGGCCAGTACTTCTAATTGAAAATTTACTGGTATTCGTTCAGGAGTATAATTATGGGCCTGTGGGAACTTACAGGGTTTAGTTTCTGATGTAGATTTAAAACAGTTGTTGAAGGATGAGGGCAGATGGTTGTATCATGTATGTATATTTATGCATAAATTCACTAGTCTGCTGAACCGTGATCTGTTCAACTGTTAGGATGCGCTTTTGTTGAAATGCTGAGTTCGTAGAGAGATACGTAGAACAATACCGTGAGTGTCCAGTGAAAATTACACGAAGAGCTCTGTTTTGAAGGATGTTTAACCTTTTTAGAGTTGATGAATAGTTGGAGGCCCATATCATGTTACAATATGCAAAGTATGGGTGAACTATCAAAATAGTATAGGCTTATGCTTATGTGTGTGGTCAATAGATACATACATACATACATGCATGCAAACATGAAGCTTGCACAGAGCTTCAGAGGGTGTTATACAATTACTGATTATGGCAATTACAGTAATGATGTCCATATTGGTGTTACAAAGAGTTGCCAATCTGTGGCAAGTCAATTTGCATTGTCTGAGACACGGTAACTGTTTCAGAATTGTGCTCACTCCAAATGAAATTCCGTGATAAAGTTTTAGAACATATCTATTTTCTACAGAAAGTAGAACAGCTTTACCTATTGGGTTTATTAGAAGAAAAAGAAAAGCTGTCTGTTAAGAAGCAGCCATGGATATGAATGTTAACAATTTCGTTTTTCTTGGCCTCTGCATAAATGAGGTGGGTGGCCGGTCGTCCCCTCACTGTCTGTTGTTTCCATGGACATTTTACGATCAGATTAATCATTTGTAGTCGAGTTCAGTAGGGGAATAAGCAGACCAGACTTCTCAAATTTCTTTCAGCTGGGCAGAGAATTGAACTCAATATGTCTTGGTTGACTGTCCAGCAAGCTAACTATTAGACAGTTGTGCACCACTGAGGTTTGTAAGGTCAAATTTTTTCATTTTAACAGACATAATTACTCTAGATGCATGTATATATAGTAAATTATTAAGCTGGAGTAACGGTAAGTCATTTTCTTTCTCTTATTCTCCGTTTCTGATTCTTTTCAGGCGAATGTCAGGCGAAGCTACGAAGAACTGGCCGGATCGTACGTCCCACAGGCAGTCATAGGCGACCCCTGTTTCACGAACCAGCAGAGGTTATACTACCGACAGCCTTATTCAATGACAATGGTCCCTCCAGGCGCCCTGCTGAATCCGCCTCTGCCGTTTTCCAGCCACCATTCCATCCAGGAACCGATCCTTCCCAAGTTTCCGCCGCAAACGTTCGACATTCCCGACATCCACGACTCCAACAGCGTCTTCAACGTCAGCATGTTCGACATGAACAACGGTGCTGCCACCATCAAACAGCATCCGGCGTCATCTTTCGAAAGTTCAGCAGCAGCAGCAGCAGCAGCAGCGTCTGCTCCTCCGTCTGTTGCTCCATCTGGCGTC
The DNA here is from genome assembly GCA_020284085.1 of Aporrectodea caliginosa. Classification (NCBI taxonomy): domain Eukaryota; kingdom Metazoa; phylum Annelida; class Clitellata; order Crassiclitellata; family Lumbricidae; genus Aporrectodea; species Aporrectodea caliginosa. Next base: position 970,911 of record JACEVL010000370.1, read on the forward strand.
TGTCGAACTCTGATGTCATTTCCAGGAGACTGGCAACCGAACTTTATATCGGCCGCTGCAGAGTCCACGAATTCATCGCCCCTTACGCACAGCGAAGAAAACAATAGCTACGATATTCCGCTGCCGCAACCTCTAGCCCAGCAACAGGTGAGGCTTGATGAACGATGCCTACTAGGCCAGTCGAACTGTGCTCTATAAATGCTGTCTTAGATGTGATAGTGTAATGTAATGTAAAAGTAATGTGGTGTAACTGAACGTTTTAGTCTTTTAAGCATCTATGAAGATCACTTGCCTAAATTATGTAAGGATTCGTTAAGAACAAAGGTTCATCTGTAACTGCGGTATTGTCGACGGACAAAGGTTTGTAATTAATTTTTCTTAATTTCTATAGCACAGTCTGCACAGAGTACAAGCACTTGAAAGTTGTCCTCTGTTGCGATGGATGTGATGGGAGCAGCTCGTGCCTTATATTACTTCAGATAAAGTGCTGTGAATGATGTGAATGTATGGAAGTGATAAGGCATCAAATGGTTGTGATGATATGCAACAATTTCGGTTTTGATGGCCAATTTTTCTGTTGGCAGTGCTTTGTGTTCATTGCACTGGAATATGCATCATTTTTATTACAAAACAAATTCTGATTGTCATGATTGGGGATATGTGGCTTACAGATTTAACTGAGCTGTAGAAATGACCTCCATATAATACAACAGCATTATATTGCTGCACAGTGCTTGCTATGATCCAAGAGGAAGCCTTAGCAGGAGAATGCAGTATCGATGCAAAACACGAATCCATTTATATTGTACAGACAAGACAAATAATCATGCACTTATTTAATTTACATTATGCCTTTTATGATGAAAAACTGCATTAAATATGCATAATTATGGATCCTTAAAACCCTGGTGATTTCTTGTTGGCGTTTGCTGATTTCTTGTTGGCGTTTGCTGTCTGGCATCGGAACAAATGCAATGTCTACTATGTTGCTGTACATTGCCATGCACCACCACGTCTTTGAATGGTTCGTGGTGTCTTTCCAGTCCGTGCTTTGTGATGTCATCACCTTCCGAAGATCTGGCTCTTAGTTTGTGGAGTGATTCTGAAGGGTTTCTTGAAGCACTGGCGATGTTGTTCAGCGGGTGCCGTCGACTGTGCAGCTGTCGATCATGCTGGCCGTGACAAGTGGAAAATTACTTGGGAATTGTTGTATGCTAAGTGATCTCTGTTTTAGCAAGTGGCTGCAAATCTTCCACCAAACGATTATGGTTTCTAAGTGTTTCTCTAGATATTGATAAGGTAGCGTAGCACTTAAGGATGCCGGCTGCTAGCGACTTCATTTTATTGGTTTTCGTATAAATTATGAAGACAGGTTGTGTGTGTATACTTGTGTCAGTTGTCAAAGTTATGGCTTTTACCCAAACCGCAGAAGTCGTTAATTGAAGTTGGCTTTGTAATAAGACCAGGTGGTTCTGTTGAGATGACAAATGGTAAATCAGAAAGATGGCCCTGTTATAAAGATGGTGGACCGTGGTATGGTAAAGCAAAAGTGACAGTATCACTGATTTATGAGGAAGCTCTGTGATGAAGTCATTATGGTTGTCACAGAATGAAGACGGCTCAGCCATGATATATGTATGGTTCAGTTGCAGAATGGAGATTTTTGGTTTTGGTTTAAAGCAAAGATGCTGGTTTCACTACTTTAAGATGGCTCTGGACTGACGTCATTATGGCTGTGTCATATCAAGAAGATGGCTCAATTGTGAATGGCATGGCTCTATTGCCGAATGAAGATGGCTTTATCGCAATAGAAAAGCAACAGTGGTATGAAGTCAGTATGGCCTGGAGAATGAAGATGACTTGTTGTGAATATGAAAGAAGATGGTTCTCTTACAAGTAACATCAAGAAACTTCTGTTGCAAAGTTATAATTCTAATATGAAGATGGCTGTATCATAGAATGAAAATAGAACCATGTTATAAGTGAAAAATCACTGTGTGATTAAATAAAGGTGGCTTCTGTGCCAGGCTTTAGGAAGACTCTGGCCTTGAAAGATGTCGTTGGCCTCAAATAGGAATATATATCTCTGCTATCTGTGGCTAATCCACCCCTTGTGCCATTGGCACCTTACCTTTTCACAACCCACCCTTGTCACTCTAATAGCTTCACCATCATGCACTGCAGAAAGCGCTTGGCTTTTTATATTCACTAACATTGCAAACATCGTTTCTTGGAAGGCTGTTGTTGAATCTGGACAGGACTTGAATGGCGTCGTCGTCATAATCATAAACGCTATTAAAGTCTACATGACAATATTGTGATTTACGCTGACGTCCTGACGGCTGTTGTTGACGTTTTTCGCGTTCTGTGCCTTTGTTAGCCGTGTGTTTTATGTCGGTTGAGATTGGCTGTAACTGATACTTGGTCGACTGACTGCTGCACGGATGCTTTATCTTAAGTAGACGTGCTCCACATATGTGCTGCCATCTATTATGTTTATACGACCAAGAAAGAGGACTACCTGTAGAGATACGCATGATTATAATTATGCGGATACAATGATACATATGCCTTTATAACAGATGTTACACGTTCTACGTAAATTTACAGGTTCAGACTATCATCTTTTGATTAAGTTATTTGGTTATTCTAGAGATCTGGGTTTATTATTTGCCCCTCTTATTGTAAAGGCATATAGAGCAAGGACCTTGTGAGGGCATCTGACTACAGAAACATAGTCGTATGGCCAAAATCAAAGTCAACAGGAGACCTGACTGTGATCACGAATGATGAGCGTGGTTTATTAAGTTGGTTTGAGGCATTAAAAACAATGTAGGATCACTGGTAGACTGGCCCTGTGGCTTCTCCTGATGAATCTGCTGCTGGGCGGGGTGGCTGGTTTGTTGACTGGCTGGCCAATTGATGATTGATATTTTATGTGATCTTTAATGTGAATCTCCAAAGTTCTCAGTGCAACAAAAATGCTGCATCAGGGAAACTGGTTTATTTCCTGGCACTATATGAAAGCAAGTCTGCAAGAGTCAGGCTGTTTTGGTTGGTTCTGGTGCAGACTCTGAATCCAGGAGGTCAAGACGAGGAGACAGCATGGTGTGCTACCTTGGATATCCTTGGTGACAGTGGTTGTGAAGTGGTGCAGGAGTGGAATTGGGTGGGAAGGCTTAAGAAGTCTGGTTTTAGCCTTGAGTTGACTGCTGCAGTAGAGAGAGTAAATATGGGAGTGCTTAGATTGGCAAACAAGAAAGATGGATTAGTGAAATGGTGGGGATCTTTTGGAAATTGGTCCAAAGAGCAGGCCTGGCATAGATTAAGGAGTTGTTGCCAAATTGGAGAGAGGAAGAGACAGGAGGCCCATGTAGAGAAAGGCATTAAGAAAAGTGAGTAGATCTGAGCAACTGGATGGTGATGGCTGGTGAATGTAACAGGTTGAGAGGATTGAAGGGCATTGAAGGTTAGAAATACAATTTGATAGTGGATGCATTGAAGGACTTTAAGCCAAAAGTGATTTCAGAACAGTAGTTAGTGTAATTGTGTAATTATGTAATTGTAATTATGCAACCTGGCTAATTGGTTGGCTTGCTGGTTTGTCTGGGCTGGCTTGTTAACCTGGTTGAGTGTTTGTAAGGATAAAGAAATTATCAGGGAGCACCAACAGGGTTAAAACACAGGTTAGACTGACACAAAGAAAGAGAGACATAGACAGACAGAGACATGAAGAGAGAGGGCATGTGGTAGCCATGTAATACACTGCCATTATTCATCAATGAAATGCTGAGAATAGCAGAGGGAAAAGAGCCAAAGAACTATATATTGGAGAGCGCCATTGATGTGCCTGGTCACAGGTGGTGGCCGGTCCTCACAGTATTATGCCTCTGGGTCTGTAATGGAAATGCATAGAGACAGGGCTTCACCTAATTAGAAGACATAGAACATAACTGCAGAATAGAAACGAGATGGAGAAGTCCAGAAATCCAGGTCAAGGTTAAGGGCAGCCAACTATGATGCGAGGCAATCAATGCAATCTGATATTCATGCATCGTGGTTCTGCTCTGCTGAGCATGTCCACTGACGTAAAAACTCTGGATATTCTATGTTTCGGTCGTAAGATGTCTGCATTAAGGATAAGCCCAAGAGAGGAAACAGATGACATTGGGGCAGAGGACAAGGCCAACAGATCACAGGATGACTACTTAGCCAGTTGATGTTGACATGTTGATGATGATAATGATGATGACGACGACGACGATGATGATGATGAGTTGATGGTGATGAGTTGATGATGATGAGTTTATGATGATGATGAGTTGATGATGATGAGTTGATGATGATGATGATGATGATGATGATGATGATGATGATGATGATGATGATGATGATGATGATGATGATGATGATGATGATGATGATGATGATGATGATGATGATGATGATGATGATGATGATGATGATGATGATGATGATGATGATGATGATGATGATGAGTTGATGATGATGACAATCAATATGATGATGAGTTGATGATGATGAGTTGATGATGATGACGACGATGTTGTTGCCATCCTAACTATTCAATATTATAGACACTTTTATAAGTCTAAATATAGGTTTAGATTTTAAAACAATAGATATAAACTGTATATTCAGACTTTTAAAACTATAGATATTTTATATTTTGACTCTTTAAACTGTATAATATTGCATCTTTTTTTCCTGCTGACATTGTGCTACCATTTTTTCACTAGTGTATGTATTGTTATTGTAAATGTAGGTGTTTGTCGCATGCTAATAAGGACTACTTCCTTTTCTTGTTCTTACTGTTGATATTGTTGTTGAAATTATTATCATTGCTTATTTTGGCTGTTTTTTAGTTGGTTGTTGATATGTTGGAGCATATTTATTTGTACTTTATGGTTCAATAAAATTAATGTTTTTCTGTTTCAGTGATTTTTGTTGTTTATTTATCGTCCCTGTTGTGTTTCATTCTTGTAGAACGTTTTCAGTTCTTCCATTTCAAAGCCTCCTGTCAAGAAAGCAAAATCGCCAAAGAAGCGAAAACGAAAAGATCCAAATGAGCCTCAGAAGTAAGAAATTACGTTTCCAGTTGTTAACTTCCATCCGAATAAGTGCAGTCTTTCAGTGTTTTGCGGTTGAGTTACTTTATCAAAACGTTAATAGATTACTGCAAATATAAATTGTAATCATTTTGGTTTTGCCCTTTTACCAACACAAAGAACTAGAATAGCACACACAGTAATTAACCGGTCACAGTTCATATCATAAATCAGACTTGTTAAAAAATTTAATTATTACAGATGGCAAGCGTGACAACACCTTATGAAGCTTATTAACTTTTATGAAATAACCATGGCTTAGATTCAGATAATATTTACTGACTTTGTGCACGTGTTAATATTCATAAAGATAAATAAATTTCAATTATACAGTGGTTCATTTTGTTTACTTTGATGCTTTAGGTACAGGCAGTTTGTATATAGCATTCGAGGCCCTTCTTATAACATAAATCAGTATAGCGTGAATTCTGTTTTAATGCAGTCACAGATGTAGAGATGAAATGTAATCCTGCTTGAGAACATGAGATCATTACTGTAGTGCAGTACCAATTATGACTGCCACAGGTTACGTTTTCAGGAGAGTCCAGCCTATCATTAGGACCGTTTCTAGGCAACAGTTTACTACTATAAACTGGGCCATGAGTCCATGACACAAATGACAACGGTTCTCAGTTGGTGGGGGGTCATTTCAGCAGTTTGCCTTGGATCGTGGAACTCCCTTGCAGAGCAGATTGTTTGTTGGGGGTTGAGTCTGTGATGGTCTATGGAGCATGACAAAGACATTTGCCTTTTCTAGATTACATTAGCCTCCTATAGTCATCGGGTTGTCTTCTTCCGCTCTCCGGGGATTCCACTTCGTCTTACTGTTGTGGATTCACTGATAGTTTGCATTGATTGGTACTTTGTTAATTACGCAAGAATTGTAATTGTGTTGAAAAAGACATTAGGTGAGATTAGATTTCTCTTCTAATAGGTGCATGTCTTGCAGTGTGATCAGTTTCTCATGAAATCTGATAATTAAAAGCAGGCTGTTTTCACAGATCAGCTTCTGCTTTCCTCTCAACCCTGTTTTGATTATGTAGATGAATTTCCACTTTAATGATAATGTCTATGATTAAGAAGGGTTTTTTAATCTTAATTATGCAACAATCAGGCGATTTTGATAGTGATACAAAACTGGATACAAACGTCTCTTGTGACTTACAAAATTTGTCCTGTTACTTTGGTGAATTTTTAAGGTACACTTCACTGTACTCATTCGTCTGTCCCTACTGGTATGCATTTCCCCATTTGTTTTGTTTGTACCCTAAGGTCTTCCCTACACTACTTTCACACACAAATCTTAACCCTGCTGCCTATAAATTATGGAGCACTATCTTTTAACTTCTGTAGTGACCTTTAGCTGATGAAAAGCATACAAGTTATAAAACTATCTGTATGACTTAGAATTGTTTATTTTGCCTGTTGTCACTTCAAACGGACACTAGAACCTTCCTATAACCTGAATTCTTGTATGTATATACATATACAGGAAGGTTCTAGTGTCCAAGTGAAGTGACAACCAGCAAAATAAACATTTCTAAGTTATACAGATAGTTTTCTAACTCGTATGCTTTGCATATATATAATATATATATATATACACATATATATTCATATATAGATACATACATACATACATACATATATTGTTGTGGTTGGAGACATAGATCCCATGCTAAATTCACTTTATTCACTTTGCAATATGACCACATATGGTGCAACCTCACTAAGATAGGATACTTAATATTGGTTCCCAAAGACAACCTTGAATGATTTTCCAGGGAATTTCTTTTAGATGATGTGTTTTGTTTTTTCTTGCATAGGCCAGATCTGAAGACATGTTGTTTCTTTTGTAGGCCAGTGTCAGCTTACTCTCTGTTTTTCCGAAACGCACAGGCGGTCATTAAGAGCCAGAACCCTAGTGCAACATTTGGTGACATATCTAAGATCGTTGCCTCCATGTGGGACAATCTGGACAATGAAATAAAACGGGTTAGTGGCTGCTAAAAGCCTAAAACTAACTCCTAACCAACTGTGATGCTTACTTACTCAAGCACTTATTAATTATTTTAATACTTGCCATCTAATTAATCTGTTATAACTTTTAGATGTGTTGCTTAATTAACTGTTAAGTGATGGGTTTAACTCTTTAATGATTCTGTAATAATTTTATCTCCCTCTGACAGAGTTGGGTGAACTTAGAGTAGGTCTATGCATTTGCTTAACTCTAAAGTACCAGAAAAGGAGAGGTAACCCATACATACCTGTAGTAGGAATAAGTCAGTTTGTGTGCTTGCACTTGTGTGTCTGACTGTCTGCCGGTGCTTGCGTGCCTGCACACATGTTGGTTTCCACACGATTGTGTGTGTGTGTATGTGTGTGTGTATGTGTGTCTGTGTGTGTGTGTCTGTGTGTTTAAAAGTCCAAGTAGGCCTACTAAAGAATTTAAAAGACTTCTTTTTTAGCTTTGGATTGAGCTAAATTCTTTGTTTACGTGTATTGTACAGTTGCTTGATGAATGTGTTGATAGTTTTACAAGAGACAGATGGAGACTGCAAAGAAGGAGTACTTGAAGCAGCTGGCTGTCTACAGAGCTAATCTCACAACACAGGTATATATAGGGCTGTGATCTGCTTTGATCACGTCCAATCTGAAATAATTCCATCAGATTTAATCTGATCCAATATGATTTACTTCTAATTGAACGTCAAACAATCTGATCCAGTGTGATCTGCTTCTGATCCAGTGTTAATCCAATGTTAATCTGCTCTGAATAAGTCTGAACTATGATCCTGTGTACAACGTTGTTATCTGTTATTTGATCTGATATGATCACCAGTTAACAGGTTTTAAATGGTCACTTGTTAGTGACAAATCACTAACAGCTAGTTTCCTTCCTTTTCTCTGCTTAAACTGCAAATCATTTGGCAGATGATAAATTGCTCTACATTACACAGGGGTCAACAGCATTCAAACCATCTGACAACCTTTTCTAACAGACTTGACAGCAGCAAATTTTCTTATGATAATTCAAATCCTGATGGTACAGGATTGAAATCTTGGCCAAGGGTGTGAGTCTGTGCAGTGTATTAGGAGTTAAGCAGTTGTTACACTGCAGCTGTTATGGTTTTGAATAAGGTTTAGTCTTTTCATTATTTGGCGTTTTATTCAGTCTATTGTTGACTGAGACAAGTTTGAAGTGTGTGACTATCTTACCTTATACCTTTCTGCCCAGGAAAGCGAGGGACGATCAACAAACAACAAGGATGAAGCAGATCAGTCTCCGCAACAAACCGCATCTGCGAAAGCATCGTCATCATCGTCTGCGTCATCTGTGTCGTCTTCATCATTACTAGTTGGCCAGACCGAAGAGCAACTAGTGGCGCAGGGGAAAGCAGCACCAGATGCAGGGCCACAAGATCGCTTGTCACAGCTTCCGAGACCATCTTCAGTCGAAGCAACAGCGGTTCACAAGATACCCAGTCAGCAGCAGCAGCAGCAGCAGCAGCAGCAGGCACACGGGATGAGCCAGATGCCACAGTCTCCTGCCGTCTATTTCCAGGATCTCTTGCCTCCTGGTGGTCCATCTCAGATCCAGAGCAATGTCTATGGGGCACAGACGAACGTACCACCCATGAGAAACGTTTTTCAGTCGTATGGCGAGGTGTGTATCTTTCTGTATTGTGTTCAAATTATTTGTATAGCACCTTTTAAGGGCTTCTCAGAAGCACTGCTTGTTAGCCTAATTATCTAACTGATCTAAATAGGGATTTTTAAGGGAAGCACAGAGTGGGTGGGTTTCAGGGCCAGAACATGCCAGTTGATGGTTTCATCATTGATGAATTAAGGTAATGTAGAATTTCCTGTAGCTCCCTTTCTCCTTCTCTCTGTCACTCTCTGTCTCTGCTCTTGCTCTCTCTATCTGTCTCACTGTATCTGTCTCTCTTTGTCTGTCTGTCTCTATCTGTCTCTCTGTCTGTATCTCTGTCTCTCTGTCTGTCTCTTTCTGTATTCTCTCATGCATCTGTGTGAAGTTTGCCAAAGCACATGTTGTCATGCCTTCGTTAAGCCAGACTAGTGTTGTTTTAGTTTAGCCTTCAGTTTTAGTTTTAGTTATTATTAGTTTTACATGCTAGGTGTTTTAGTTATTATTAGTTTTAGTTATTTAGCCAAGTTTTAGTTTTAGTTATTATTAGTTTTACATGCTAGGGGTTTTAGTTATTATTAGTTTTAGTTATTTCACCGAGTCTGGCAATATTTTTCCCGCATACAGCTTTTGCGCCAAAAAGGATTCACTCGATACACTCTGTTTCAAATAGATACTTAAAATAGTCACATACTCCACTAGTTTTAGGTCTACCACCTAAATTTAGTTCGGACATCTTATAAAATTCCAAAGTTCGGAAGATTACCGAACGAAGTGCTGATTATAAATCGCGTATATCCAAAAACTTTGAATATCCTAAGATGCTAGGTTTTCGTTATGTGTTTTCGTTGTGGTTTTCGTTATGTGTTTTCGTTATTATTAGTTTCGACTGGTTTAGTTTTAGTTTTTATTTCATTATCGTTTTTCCTCAAGTTTTAGTTTTAGTTAACTAAAACCTTTTGTTTACGTTAACGAAGGTTTTTGTTTTAGTTTTCGTTAACGAAAGCAACACTAAGCCAGACTTGCCTTATATTCTGTCCACTTCTGGCACTGAACGGATGATGCAACTAAACATTGGCTACTACACTGTTCTGTTTCTTGCCCTTTCCAATATCTTGCATTTCATATTCTTTACATTATCTGGATCAGTGTGTGTCCAGATTGGCTGGAATGACAGTGAGTGTATTTCACTATTACTCAGAACATGTTTGGGGGATTATGCCAAGTATACTCCATGATGCTGTGGAACAAATGGTCAAGCAGAGTGGGCATATAGTGTGAACACATGTTAATCTGTTTATATTGTAATAGGTTACTCTGTGGCCCTGTGTGACAGAAGGTTCAATATTTTACCAATGGGAAAATTTACTTGCTAATGTTAGGCACCTCATATTCTCCTGTTTCTTAATCTGAGTCATGGTCTAATTTTTCATATGCAATAATTGCTCCAGTTAAGTCAAAATACTTCTAACCGTTATATATTTGTTTACTCTGTAAACAAATGTCGTACACACATCCAGTGCTTTCCTGTTTTTCCTCTGCTCACTTTCATTCCATGTCGAAACGAAATACGCTCATTGTCAATCCTCAACCACGTTCCTAGCAGTAATGGAATGTGATGTGGCTTGCTTGTCAAACGTATACAGTGCCTCATCAGGATATTTTTTGTTCAGCATATTTATCTAGTACAAGACGCCTGTGTGCAGGTCGAAACCAAGAGACACCTCTTGACAATATCTGTGCAGTGTTATTCCTCTTCCAGCTCTTGTGAAAGAGAATTTTTCTGTTTGAGAGCTTAGTGGAATTCCAGTGTAATAGAAAATTTTTAATTTTTACTGTTCCTGTAGCAAACTACTTCTATAATGTCTTACAAAACATTCATATTAGGATTCAAGTTGGATCTGATGGAAATAGAATTCAATGTGAAATTGGTGGCCGACAATGATTAAAATGAGGATGGATAGCACGACGAAGTAGTATTGGATTGGACAGAATGTTCAGTGTGAGTGATGTTTTTACGTCGACAGAGGCCGGAGTACTTTGGCTCCAGTGGAATGCCACAAAATCTCTACATGGACAGGAACTACGCTGCTCCTCCTTCTGGACCCTGGAACCATTCGTTAAGGAATCCGGATTATGCCGCTGTACATGATAGTTTTCTTAACCGTCATTCAAGGTAACTGACTGTACATGTTTAATTAGGATTTACTAACATGCTTTTAGTTAGGATAAACTAATGTTTTAATTAGGATGAATGCATATGCTTTTAATTAGGATAAACTAATATGCTTTTCACTACAATAATCTAATATATGTGTTATGAGGATAAACTAATGTGCTTTTAAGTAGGATAAACTAACATGCTTTTAATTAAGATAAACTAATGTGCTTTAATTAGGATTAACCAATATGCTTTTTATTAGGATAAACTAATATGCTTTTAATTGGGATAAATTAATATGCTTTTAATTATGGTTTGTAGTCATTTTTAAGTAGTGAGAAGCTTTTCTATGTCTGTAACCCTCTGTCTGTTTCTTTCTTACAACAGCTGCACACTTGTGATTAGGACATACTTGGATCTGTGTCTAAGGGATGCAGCAGAAATGTGGTGTTCTATTTGTGTCTCTTCTGCGCAGACCGTCTAATGCTGAAGCCTAATTTACAAAATTCTGACCAACTTAATGCCAACATAATGAAAAGAATGTTTCATTATTTCTTAGTGCAGATGCAAATCCATGTAAATGGCATTTCACCAGATTTTTTCCTGCAAACTAAGGTACCAGACTGGCAAAAAATTAATTATTTTGGATTTAATTCATATTCACATCTTGGCAGCTTAGCAACGCTTCTTATTGGATGCAAATATCAAAAATATTTGCTACACTTACAGTGGAACCAAATAACCTGAGAACACATTTCATACCTAAAGGCAGATCCAGAGATAAGCCAATCTGGCCATTGCTCCATTTGACTTTGAAGGTCACTGATTAGTTGCTTACAGGATAGCATCGTTATTAATATGCATCCTTTTAAATTTCTTCCTTTATGATTGCACCCATTTGAATTGCACCCTTTCAGCAGGGAACCTGTTGCCTCAGCCCAATTAGAACAGGGATTGGAGTGCTTATTTTACATGTAGCCTAACGTAAACCATGTCATAAAAAATGGGGGGAACTAAGTAATAAAAATCCTGATTACTTTTAAAGAAACTTGTAAAATATGAAATATAAGATTATTTTTGCCTACTAAGCCACAGAAAGGTAAGTAAAACGGACAATGTTAAGAACAGCCTTGGTTACTTGAACCCTTTTGAAGGAGTGGCCCTTCTGGACATCTCTACAGGCAACATATCTATAAAAAGTATTGTCTTTTGTTGACCAGAGGAGTGGTCGATGAAGCCAATTCAAGAAGCGACCATCAGTATGAAGTGTTAGTGACTTGATTTTCTGAGCCTTGGGGTCAGGTGAAATCCTGAAGAAAATGATGTAGCATGTTGTCACACAAAGTCCTGCATAAAACCTGTTGTATGTTGTTGCTGCTTTTAGAAATGCCGCGGTTGGACTGCATGGGTTAAGTGAAGTGAATGATTCTGTCAAATGGACCTGATGCCTTTCTAGCCAGGCAGTCGACAGAGGCTAAGGCAATTAATTCCATAATATGTAAATTATTGGTTACTTGCACATAACTTGGATATCATGTGACATATTGTGAATATCAATCGGGCCAACCCTGACAAAAAAGAAAATATTTTTTACTTTGCATCCCGTTATTTCACTTGCTCTGGCTCAAGTGGAAAGACAGACTACTTGATTGTTGCTTGTGTACAATCATTTTGTAGAATGTATGTAGTGATTGTACGAAAACTACCATAATTGAGTTTTTACTTGTGATTTTCAGCTTAGTCAACTGAGAGACACACACAGACAGACAGACAGACATAGGTAGAGTGCATGTGTGATAGAGAAAAAGAGTGACAAAGAGGCAGAAAGAGATAGGGAGAGACAGAGAAAGTTAGAAGAAAAGTGAAGAGAAAGAAGAGAGGAAAGAGGCAGACAACTATCGGTAGAGACTGAGACTGATAGAGAAGTGAGAGATATAAAAAAATTCTTTTGTTGGATGGAATTAATCAAATTGTAATGCTCATGAAAAATGAACTATTTTGGAGGTGTCTTACTGTTTGTAAAGTTGTGCAATAGAAAATGGTGAAAATTGCGTCTATCACATAGCATAGAAGTACTAAAGCAAACGTTGTTGGCACACTGCCAGTTAACATGTACTTTGGCCGCCATTTTGTTTGTTCACTTGTTTGCAATGATGTATTTTATGTTCTCAACTGTCATGTGAATTCACACAATGCTGAGTAATGAGATTTAATATGCCATAAAGACTATTTTCAATCAATACATATATTTATGTGCTTTTGCAAGGTACGTAAAAGGCGCTGTAGTAAGTACATAGATACATACATACATACATTAAATGTATTAATTTATACAGTGATGGGATAAGAATCTGTAGGTGTGATTACATACAAAGGCACACAAACATGTATAAGCTTGGATACTTGTATATGTATGTAGCACATCTTGCCTATTTATATATGCATAGAATGTGTATTTATATATGTATGAAGGATCGTTTGCATGCAAATACACTTACAGCAAACATATGGATTAAAACCCTCTCCAAATTTAGTATAACGAAAGCATTCATACTTACCTAATTGTGTGTGTATATATATATATATATTATATATATATATATATATATATATATATATATATATATATATAAAATATGCATTCTACATATAAACCGATATAGTACATTTGTTTGTAGATGCCAGTTAATATATGCATACATATCTACATGCGTCATATTTTATAGACATATGTATTGTCCATGTATATTAATAGATATGCATTACACAACTTGCAGAACAAAACTAAGAGACACTCCCAAGGAAATGTCTCACAAAAACATGTATACAAGGATTTTACAAAGGAGCCAAGCATTAATTATTGATCGTTGGCACATCAACAAGAAGTAGACAATGAGAAACCCATAGCAGAAGGGCAGCAGCTTACCATTCTGGTCCAGGTAACATGCTTCATGGCAACGCATTGACCATTGCATTATCAACAAGTCTCATCCTAATCGTAATCTACAAATTTCTAAAGCGCTACTCTAAAGCTAAGAGCAGGGCACCAGCTTATTCATAAGAGCTGTACAATAAAGACCAGTTACTGTGTTTGGTACTTGATATACAGTATTGTGAAAAATTGTAATAAAGTAACAAAGAAAAACTAGAAAAAGGAAAAGTGGAAACGAGAAACTAGGTTTTCCTAGTGTTTTGAAAAAATTGCAAAATCATCCTTACATGTAACATGTACATTTTTGTCTATAGCAAGTGTATAGTCTTGACCCTAATGATTTTTCTGTGTTTTGGGCAAAATACTTCACCAGTGCTGCCTGTTGAATAAATGCCACCACTTCAGATCCCCAAGTGAGGACTGCTACGATGTTAATGAACAAATTCTCAGGCTAGCAACAGCTAATGAACAAGTCATCAACTGTGGAGTGGCTCGAAATCACCACCAATGTCATGAATGCGAGTCATACTACCGAATGCCAAAATTTCAGGTCAGCAGGCAAGAAACCTGGGTGCCCAGACACATAAAAAAATAATGGGACTTCAAAATAAACCACTGTCTGTGCATTTTAAATGCATATACTTTTGTCTTTTTCATATTACTGACACATACGCATACGGTCGTATACTGGCAATTGGACTTTTGGTTTCTCGTACCTAATAAACAATAAAACCGAACTTTTCAACAGATTACGATTTTTGACTCAGGTTGTACGTGAAATGACCATTTATGCATTACAATTAAGAACTACTAGTCTACTAAGTGACCAGTCTCAGTCAGGGTGTCGAGTCTGAAGAATTCATTTTACAAGGCATGACTGACCTTGTTACTTCCCATTGCCATTAAAAAACAACAATGCATGTCCAGCGTGCTTGCATAAATGTATCTGATAACTAATCTAATGTAACGACTTCTATAGTGCCATTATCATAATGCCGAGATCATCAATCGATTGTAATCACAATGGAAGATCATAATCTACTGGAGAAGTCAAGTCGAAATACAATAGATCAACGAAACCAGAAGCAGCCCGAGCTGGGTATGCAAGTTGTGTCAGGCCATGCTTACCAAGACTTTTACCTTGATGTGCGCAACTGCGCATGTTAAGCAAATTTCTTCCTTCCATCATTAACGACGATTGTACTAAAAGTGACTTGGAAATCAATGTAGCTTGATGTTAAAGTGTTAAAGGTACATGTGGCATGTACTTCTGTTCCACTTCTTGACGATATTCTACTAACAAAGAATGTTGCCATCCATAACTTTATTTTTAATACAAATGACCGTTTGCTATCATATACTGTCAGTTTTTTTCAGTTATTATGTGCCCAACCACAGTAAACCACAGTAAACTGCAAAACACGTTTAACACTTTAACGACAAGCTGCAGTGGTTTCCCAGTCACTTTTAGTACACTGTCATCATTAAAGTGTTAACATTTAATACACTGCAGCTGAAAAGAAATAAAATAGAATAATTATGTGGGACAATTAATTGAGCATATGAAATTATGATGTGGGAAATTATTACAAAAGCTACATATAGTAAGGACTGACCAAATGTCACTAAAGTAAACAATACTTGTCTTTTAATTTAAATTCAACATTACATGGTTATAAATTATGCAAGCTGCAGTTCACAGAATAGAATCCTAGATGGTCACTCATAATTCAAGACATTAAGGCCACTTGATCATCATTAGATTTAAACACAGTGCAGCAGATCAACTAGAAAATCCAATCAGTCACTTGATTCAAAGCACTAAAGTCAATTAACATGATTGACTGAAAGAACCATAATTAAAAAATTAAGCAGGTGGTTAACATCAGTGGAACAAAAAAGCAGTTCACATGATTGGATGAAAAAACTTTAAAGGTGGTCAACATCATTGGATGAAAGATCCTTATTCACGAAAGTAATCACAGAATTACACATTCATGAAGACACGGTGCAGCTATACAAGTGCAAGCTCCTTAGTACTAACTCTCAGCAATAAATATATTTTATTCCATCAAATTCAAAATTTTAAATAAGTCAAGCTATAAAGACTAGGTATTCAGCAATCAGGAAGCGAATAGTATCACTTTTGCAAGTTGTTGTGCTAACAGAACTAAACTCTACTCTCAAACCTGTTAGAAATAACTCATGATATTAAACAACGATTCTGTTAAGAAAATACCTATTTATTGTTAAACACTGAACACTAAGCCCTTTTCTATGATACTGAATTTCAAAGTATGCCTAGTCACACGTTAATCAGCGTTTACAGATAGGAGTCAAAGCAGTAGTTCTGTCCAAAGTTGTTGTCCCAGAAGATGTCCATGCCAACTGCATAAAAGACAGCAAACGCAAGTGCAACACCATGATTATCAACGCTCAACTCAAAACTGAAGAAGTCATACTTTCCACATGGCGAAGTCATGGAGTGTTCGGCTACGACTTCACACACAGTCAGCCAGTTGTTGTTTGTGTATCGAACCACGACTTGTTTCTCGTATGCAACGTTCAGGACACAAACACTGCCAGTTACTTTATTCAATTCATCAGCATAAGCCGACTCAACTACGACCTTTTGTTGGTTAACACGTTCTTCAAAATAGTTATCCTGACAAGACAAATTGAACTTGGGGCTCCAGCGATTCTTTGGTGCTGGGCACTGGTTTCCTATAGCCTTTGGAAAAACCGTTAAATTGACTGGTGGTTCCACATAACAGTGTACACTTGCGAGTGCACCACCGACTGAATCAGCAAAGTGAACTTCTTTCTTGGACTGTGACCCAGATGGAGGTGACTTTACTGCACTGCCTTTCAGTGCGGATGGTTTGGTCAGGGTTTCCTGGCCTGCATCCAGTAAGTTGTCCTGTTCATCCAGAACTGTTGTTTGTGGGCTCGCTTCCAAAGTATTGCATTTGCCTTCTCCGATTTCCAGATTGCTTACCAAATGAGCATTTGCCTTTTTCTCCACATCGTCAACACAAGCCAAATGATCATCTTTTTCCTCCATATCATCTTCTGTGCGAGCCAAATGAGAATTTGCATATTTCTCCGTATCTTCATCATTGTAAGCATCTTCCTTTTTCTCCTTATCATCTTTATTGCAAGCCAACTGGACATTTTCTTTTTGCTCTGTACCTTCTCCACTACAAGCCAACTGATCATCGTCCATTTTCTCTGAATCTTCTTCATTGCAAACCAACTGAGCAACTTTATTTTCATCCAGATCTTCATTCTCCTTCCCAATCATCTTCAGCTTCTCTTGCTTATCAAATGTCAGGTTCCCTCCGTTACTGTACATTCTGTCTTCGCTTTCATCATCTGTAAAACACGCTTCAGTTCTTCTGTTCCCTCTGATTGTTGCTGCCTACCTTCAGCACTCTCTTCCCCTGAAGGTGGCATGGGAAGAGATAAACTTGGCAGTTCACTTTTGTCTGGGGAAGATCCTTCCAAAGGTTTCCAATTGCAAACTTTGCAGGAGTGCCTCAACATGTCCACGGAAAGACCACGACATCACAGCCACGTTCAACCTAAAACCATTTCAACTTATTAAATACATCAATTAAGTGCATCTGCCTATCTCAGTGAATTAGTCTATCTACGACACCTTCACATTTCAACTTATTAAATACATCAATTAAGTGCATCTGCCTATCTCAGTGAATTAGTCTATCTACGACACCTTCACTGTGGTTGGTCCAATAAACCTGGAATGGACTAACTTTAGATTTCCGACCCCTTCCAAACTGTTTTCAATTTCACCAACTGTTGAAGATTGCCTTCTTCCGCATGGCCTGGATCGGGAGCGCCTCTGAGTAGGGATCTTGAAGGGGCGCTATATAAATTTTGATTGATTGATTGAAAACAACAAACCATTAGTTCAACCTAAAACCGGTCCACCTTACTAAATACACCACAGTACCAACTACATAATAACATGTATACAGGGTACATACATACATACATACATAGGCTATAAATCTTTTACGTATAGGCCTACATAGTTCGAGAGTGGCTCTCTCCAATGTGGCTTATCGATTTAGTCACTGACAAGTCAAAATGTAACGTCAACACTATCTCAGAGACAGCAAAGTGTTTGGCTAGGGCAGAGACAGTGGCGTAACAACCATATAACGAGGGTGGACAAAGTCCAGGGGCCCCCGAGGTCCCAGGGCCCCCAAGCGTTTTAACTAAACAAATTCATTTACCTTTTCCTTTTGTCCGTAACAATATTTAGGAAATTTTTTAACATTAAGTCAGTATGCTTAATTCTCAGTTAGGCCTAAGCCTAGTAACATGGTCCAAATTATAGTGCTCACTGAATATATGTAGGCTATAAGCGACCGGTTAAATTGGCCAATGTATTTCGGTTGTATTCTTGTTCTGCTTTGAACTATTAATCGTAATCATAATCCCGAAACTTATACAGCACCCAAAAAAGCGAAGTCGCGGCAACCAGCTTAATCACTGCAGGCACTTAACAAAACAGAATCGATAGGCGGATGGTCAAGATCCAAAGGGTCAGGCAGGCAAGCAGGCAGGCAGACAAGCAGGCAGGCAGACAGACCGGCAGACAGTCAGTCAGTCAGATGGCTACGGTGGGTGGTGTTTAGAGTTGAAACGGTGAGGGGAAGAGGAGGAATCAGGATAGGATAAGAATACAACCGAGGACAGTTTCGCATGAAAAAGCAGTGTTTTCAATTTTGAGTGAAAGACCAGTGGAGAGATAGCGAGAAGTGAGGTTTTGGTGAACTCTCATAGGATGGATCAGATAATAAATTGTCGTAATACTGCATGGCAGGAGTTTGTTCCAGAGAGATGGAGCAACTATGTTCATGCAGCGATTTGCAAATTTTAGAGATGAGGTGGTTGGCCGGTGAGCAACTGACGGAAATAGCAGGGTTGAGAGGATTGAAGTGTGTTGCAGGCGAGTGATATGAGTTTATATTCTATTCGTTCAGGTATTTTAAGCCAGTGGAGTGAATTTAGGATAGGTGTGTTGTGGTGGTGTTTAGGGGTTTGGGGACAGCGCGGGCGAATGCATTCTGAATAGCTTGGAGGCGGTTTATTTGGGTGATATCTTTATTGAAAAACGAGAGAATTGCAGTAGTCCAATTTAGTGTGAACTATTGATGTAGCGATTGTAGATGCAGTTTGCAGTCGAGCATATATATGGTGGATTCTGCGAAGGTCACGGATGGGCCTATTAATGTGACTTGAACTATGGATTATTGATGATAACGTTTAATACTTTTTCTTACCTAACTGTGTTTTAGATATCTATATCTCATAATTTTCACTCTTTAGTCTCGTCAATGGGTAAGGGCCCCCAAGCTTAGAGTGTCCAAGGGCCCCCGGCTAGGTTGTTACGCCACTGGGCAGAGAGGAAACAAGGGAGGGAGGAACGGAGGGAGATAGAGAACACAGGGATACGGATTGTATCCAACATCCTACGGGGCATTTTCCACACAAGTTAGCCTACAGAGGTGAGAGATTTTTAGTTATTCCACTGCGAACAGGAACACGTAATAGCCAATAAATATAGAATGTGAACTATTGTCAGACTGCAAAGTATGCACCATATTATTGCTTAAATATAAGTTGAATTGATGAAAATAATTTTTCGTTAAAGTAGAAGTTGGATTGATGAAAATAATACTTGCGTAAGCAGAGATTTGATGACAGTTATGGGCAATGATATTAAAATGGGGGAACGGACATTATCCCTCCCGGACATTATCCCCCGGACATTATCCCACCGGACATTATCCCCCGGACATTATCCCCCCCGATTTTGCGTAGGACATTATCCCCCCGGACATTATCCCCCCCCTCTGTGTAAATATATGTATATGTACATATAATGTATTTATATATACATGTACATATGTTATCCTATATATATATAGATATCGAACTGGCTACGGTACCGTCCGAACGGTACCGTTATTTCTTTTCTACGGTACCGTCCGCAAATAATCTATGGGCGATTGCACATATCTATGGCGTGTACATCCGGTTGAAATAAATATTGGCAAAAGCCTGTCACGTTAAGTTGTTGTCTTCGCGTCGAATTTTTCTATGGCCGACAACTTGAGGGTCGGTTAGGGCCAGGTTAGTATTCGTGTCGTCGTTTAGTGTCAAATTAGGCGTCGTGAGGGTCGGTTAGGGTCAGGGTTAGGGTTAGTTTCGTTCATCTCTTAACTACTGCGCTATTGATGGTTAGGCTTTCACGCCATAGATATGTGCAATCGGCCATAGATTATTTGCGGACGGTACCGTAGAAAAGAAATAACGGTACCGTCCGGACGGTACCGTAGCCAGTGCGTATAGATATATATGGATATATATATATGTATATATGTATATAACTTAAGACTTGTTAATGTCGCTCAGTTCATAAGCAGTACGAAACACTTTGACCGCCAGACCATTTATTATACGATTATATCTTAGACTGGGGGGGATAATGTCCTACCCTGGGGGGGATAATGTCCGGGGGGATAATGTCCTACACTCATTAAAATGCCATGTAGGCTATACGTCTATGAAACGATGTTATATAAATGCGTACATAATAAAGAACGCTAAAACGACTAATTACCTTTACGTCTTCGAGAAGTGCCAACCCAGTGCACTTTTATGAAGTTCGGGTGTAATTACTTCACAAGTTCAACAGAGGAATACCAACAACCACCCAAAATTATACACAATGATGGCTGTTTAGTTGTAGCCGTAACTAAATAGACTGCGAAGTAAAACCTTCAAAAGCCAGTTGGTTGACAGTAAAACAGAATTATTTAAGCCTAGCTGAGACGGAGAACTAAACAACAGTAAGTTACTGTACCTCAACAGTCAACATCAGCTTCACCTGCTTTAAAGGTACGCCGCGTGGCTCCACGAATTCCCGCGCGTTGCCTTCTAGCACCATCGATAACTAGCACAGTGGCGCTTAAATCTAAATTACGAACTAGATCTTGGATTAGTGAAACAATTACGTTTACTCAATAATTTACACATACTGTTTATAAGCATTAAGCAGCAGTCGGTTTTTTGAGGGCCTACTGCTGACGGCCGGATATAGTCAACCAGAAAACTTCAGAAGGGTGGCTGGAGGCTTGCAAGCTTTTCCAAGTACTCAAGCAACGGAGTTGGGTTTGTTCTAGGGCTGTTAAAGGCTTCGTTTTTTGTTTGTTTTTTTGTTTTTTTCTTTAAAGCGCAAATTTTGGTTTTTTGGTTCTTTACAAATTTCAAAATTATAAATGTCAAAAATGTTGTCTCTTCAACTCTCTTGGCAATTGTTGTATGGTCTTTGTTAACTTCGTTTTATGACATTCTACGGTTCTACTGTTCTAGTTAATTTCATTTGTATGCATCTGATTAATTTGAACGGTATTATGCCATTTTTATGAGTTTTATGATCCGAAATAGGAAAATCTCAAAAACAAGAAAAACAAAAAACAAACAAATAAAACACAAAAAAAACAACTTTTCATTTTGAAAAAAGTTTGGTTTTTTGCACCTCTGGTTTGTTCCCATTTCCTGTCTTGGTAACATATTACAGAGATAAATGTCCTTGGAAAACGTAATTTTAAATATGCTTGTGTACATGTGCTTATGTTCTGCTTTGTAGCACAGTATATAAATATTTATATTTATAATATATGTAATTACTTATACTGTGTTTGTAGTCTGATCCTTGCCGGGTCAAGTAAAGATAAGTAAGTATGTAGGCTATCTAATCTCCAACTCATTGAGTTTGGAGTTCCGCAAGGCTCAATTCTTGGGCCTCTCTTGTTCTTAATATATATAAATGATCTCCCTAACTCATCCTCCATCTTACATTACATTCTATTTGCTGACGACTCCAATGTTTTCTTGTCCCATGCCTCATATGACCAGCTATTCCAGCTAGCAAATAATGAACTAACATCAGCTAGCGATTGGTTCAAAGCTAATAAACTATCCCTAAACCTCAGTAAAACTAATTATATTATTTTTCGTTCAACAAAAAAGCTAATACCTAATAATACTAATGAATTAATTATTGATAATAAAATCATTCCTGAAGTCTTAACAACAAAATTCCTAGGAGTCCACATTGACCAGCACCTAAAATGGAAAACACACATTACTGAAATAAGCAACAAAATTAAAAAAAACATAGGCATCATAAAAAGGGTATCCTACCTGCTACCGTTACATGTATTAACAGACCTTTATTATACTCTTATATATCCTTACCTCACATACTGTAATTTGATTTGGTCTTCTACCTATGATACACACCTCAATGGTTTGAAGATTTTACAAAAAAAGGCCATAAGAGTTATTTCAAAATCCTCTGGCTACTCTCACACTGGACCTCTCTTCCTGGAATATAAACTTTTAAATATTAGGCAAATCAAATTTGTACAAACCTGCGAATTTATGTATCAATATACTAATAACCTACTTCCCCCTTCCTTTTCCTCCTACTTCACTCCTGTACTGCATCCTGGCCTCACTAGAAGCAACAGTGATTATAGATGTATAGCTGCAAGAACTAATGCCCGTAAGTTTTCAATAAAATTCCAGGGCCCTGTATTATGGAATAACTTACCAACCAATATTCGTACTGCTAAGAGCCTTATTCATTTTAAAAACTCTTGCGTGCACATGCATTAAACAATGTTGTTTAAGTTGGGTTTTTTTCTGTTTCATTTATGGTTTCATTTGGTGTGCTTTTTGCAACTGTATGTATATAGATGATGTCTCAATTTTTGCTACCACTAAAGTGTTTTTCTCCCCTATTCTTCTGTAGCTGATTCATCCACATATTATGCAAACAATGTCCCTTACATCCACTCAACACAACCAACTTCTGTCATCTTGCTGCACTAATCACTTAGTAAGTAGGCCCCTGTCCAGCGGGACTTGGCTCTTTAGGTGTGCCTATTGAACCCTAAAACTACTGTCATAATTTGCCTTTCGATGTTATTCATATTCACTGTATAAATTAACACATGCACTGTATGTACTCGTTCTGGGGAACAATAAAAATGTCTTATGTCTTATGTAAGCGTGTTCTTTAGTAATGGTCATTATTATAGGGCCTACATTGAATAGGGTGAACTAAAATGCTATCTTCCTTCAAGAAAAGCTTTTTTACTTGCTTTCAGATATATCTAACTGCATTTCACCTAGCAAATTTATAAACTCAGCCTCAGATAGGCCTACTCACAAGGATTCTGGCCTACTCATTTACTCACTTTTTATTCGGTTAACCACTAGATGGCGCTAATAATACTATCGTTTACCGGAAGTAGGTGAATGTGATCTTTAGATTGGCTGTAAGTAAATTTATTATTTATATGATTAAATAACTGATTTCTAGCTGTGTTGTCAGCGCCGATTAAGTAATTTACGTTAATTATAAATTCCAAAATATCGTAAGTTGCTGCGTGCAATTTTGTTAGTGGAGTTCCGATAAGTTGTACTCGTATGTAACTGTGTATATTGGTGGCACGTGTAGTGTAGCACGAGGGATCAACGTGAACTAGAACTTCATGCTTTGACTAATCTTCGTAGCTTCGTCTTCGTAATACAAACGGTTTTGCATTGACCGTGGTCTGGTTTGTCGTGCCATACACGGGTAAATACGGGTTTATTTTGGGGCTGTGTAGCGAATTCTCGAAACACCAAACCCGAAATTGAATTTCCAGTGAATCTCATAAATCTATTTTCTAAGTGAAACAACATTATTTGCGCAAATCCAAGTTTTCGGGATATTATAGAAAATACTGTTCAGGATATTGGCCGGTTGGTCCATACTATTTTTCGGCATTTAAACTTTAGGTAGAAAAATTGTTCTCAAGAGTTCGTCAATATTGCATTTTCACCACTTTCGGGGATTCGGGTAGACTCCATATCTTGAGCACTGCTACTTAATGTTGCCAAATTTTACATGATAATACTGAGAAACAAGCAGTTAAACCCGCCTATTCCCATTGCTGAGCAATTGTGCATGAATGACTTGCTCAAGGCCCCTACACACTACACAACGACCACCGGAGTGGAGGCTCGGACCCATGCTTCTCCCAGTGTGTAAACATATGCTGAGAGAGAGGGTGTGGCCCGAATTCCCGAAATGAATTTCTGCCTGATCCCCGAAATTTATTTTTTAAGTCCAACCCGTATGAAGATAATAAACAAATAGACATTTGAATAGGCAATATAACGATATACATCAAGGCCACGCTAGGTCTTTGTCATGTTTACAATTAAACTTTCAATGGCTCGGCCATTTTCTGGAAAACTGTTTTCGGGAAATCGGGCTTTTGTCTATTTTCAGCGTTTTCGGGGATTCAGGTTGACCCCGAGAGAGATGCAAATTGAAAAGACATTTTGACAGAAGTCATGATTTGTTTCCCACATATCTGAAGCAGTTTGTACATGGCACAGAACGTTTCATTGCCAGAACATCTCTAAGTTATTTATGTCACCAACATTGTTTAATACTTAGAACAAATGTATGTTTTATTAAAAAGCTCATACGTTACTCTGCTATTTGCTGATTACTTATTTATTCATTTGTTGGATAATTCCTGCTAAGTTGTAGCACTTTATTTTTACATAATCTGGGTGACCATTATGCTGATAATTAATTAACTGCTCAGATGTGATAAATACCATTATCACAAACACTATAGAGGTTTTTTGGTAACTTGTTTTTGGTTTCTGGATTACTTCAGTGAAACGAATAACTAGAACTCCCCAGACTAGTCTAGAAATGGGTGTAATAATAAGGGATAATATTTAATATCATGGCTCTGATTCAAGTATTGATGCTTGGTGTGTAAATTATTACTTGTGAATAATAAATCACAGAAATCAAGGCTAATAGTCAGCAATCCACATTATGTAGCACTTTTCATTATCAAACTCTGTTCACTTGTTGAAACTGATGTCAGTAAAGAAGTTGCTTGAATGAAAGCCCTAGCGTTTCTACGCTTCACTTGGTCATATTGTTAGCTTTGTATGTGTTTTACATGCTGATGTGCACATTCTTAAATATTCTTGTATGCTTCCTTCTGTGTGATTCTGTTGTTTACAGTAAATTTCTTGAGAACTTTCTGTATTTGTATTTTTCATGGGTGCATTATTCAATTTCTGCACTATTCTTGGAGTTCTTTGGTGTACTTCCATGGACCTCCATGCAGAATGAAAAATTACTGAATATTCCAATTCACCAATTTGTTATATTGTTTCTGTTTGTTGTGGCATTTGGAAGATGTAAATTATGGTCTGAGTATGAATAAAAATGGGGTTTAATTTCAGGAGCAGCTATAAGAAGTTTTTTTAATCAATATTCTTCTATCAATAACTGAATCGAATCAAACTGCAGATCTATATTAATAATACCCAGTACTTGAGCAGGTGTGTGATGGTAGGCCATTTGTTTCAGCTTGTTTTGTTTTGATTTATAGAAAATGACAAAGGCTATGAAGAAGAAGTCAGAAGCCAAGCCCTTGGCAACCAAAGCAAAATCCCCAAAACAAGTTCATAGTGTCTCGACAGAAAAAGCAAAATTGTTCAAAAAAGGAAAGAACGTAGTGAATAATGGTAAAAGGGGGGAAAACACTGTAGAAAAACCAAAGAAATTGAAGCCCATGAAGAAAAAGAATCGTGAACGTGAGGATCATAATTCTGAATTAGACTCCAGTCAATTGATGGAAGTTGAATATGGGTCAGACGTACAGTTGGACAAATCCGTGGATGGGAAAGTACATGAGCTGAAGGACAACAGCAAAAATAAGAAGGCAACACAAAAGGCTGTCAAAGGAAGCAAGGCAGATGGACAGAAAAAGCCAAACAAAGTCAGTGAATATACATAATCGTTACAAACTTGTGTTTATTGTTCTTTATTGAAACGTTTGTTTTAGTTACAGGTGTGATTGTTTCTTTACTGATGTTAGCTTTAAAAAATCAGAGTGCTCAGTCTCTTGATTTGGAGATTATTCATATGAAGTTGGATCGAACCATTTGATAGAATATCAGTTTTGTATTGTTACTTAATGAGAGCTGTATAGGCAATGGCTTAAAGCCAAAAATCAACTGTGAGCCAACAGTCTGTCATGTGATACATTGTAGAAATTAAATGTAAATTAAATAAATTATAAAACCTGCAATACAGTCCATTTATGTTGTGTAATTTCATTGGTGATCTTGCTGTGCAGAATTGACATTTGGTTATTATTCTACTGCAAATCAGACTTAATGTGTTTTAAAGTTTTCTTTTAAGAAGTTACAGTGTTATGGGTTGGCTTATTAATAAAATATGTCAAAATCTAAATTTGAACAGGAACAGTAACTTTAACCAACTTTTAAGTTGGGTATACTAAAATACAAAAATTATTTTTGAAGGTAGGTTAAGATGTGATAAGAAAAGCTGTAGAGGAATTTTGTAACTTAAGTAAGTAAGTAAGTAAGTAAGTATATTCTTTATTGAACCAGTTGCAATCCGCATTCTGGTGTACATACATCATATATAATAAACAATAAACAATCAATAGTCAATATGAATAAAGCATTCTAACTATAAAAGTTTTTTCATAGTATGATTAGCTAAAGGTAAAACACGGTCATGTGACCGGGGTCGAAGGGAATAGGCCAACAGCTTTTTGGAGGAAGAAACCTATGGAGAACATGGCCCGGGTTTGCCAGGACCGCCGAAAACAAGCAGGTGTCGGCTTTAAGGCATAGTTGTTCAAAGGTTGGGCTATCACTTGGGAGGTATCGCTGACGGATCAATCTGTTCATTACAGACTGGAGCATTCCCTTCTCCCTTTGGCTGGCAAAGCCCCACCATGCCGGAGCAGCATACAACAGGCGTGCCACCGTTGTCGCCCTCACCACATCATAAAGCCCAGGGCCAGATAGACCATGGGCAGTTAGTATGCGCAGGGCATACATGGATTGCCTAGCCCTGCAGCATATTTGGGCAATGTGCATCTCAAAACTTAAAGTTTCAGTAAGCATAACCCCAGTACCTTCATGCTATGTACTCTGGTCACTCCCGGGGTGGCCGCAGGGGCTGACACCCGCCCTCTCCTCCCAACCCCTCTTACAATCATCTCTTGCGTCTTTTTATGGTTTAGTTTTAGGTTGCATGCTTTTGCCCAATTTGTCACATTTTGAATGTAATTTAAATGAACTTCTGAAATAATCTGTGTTTTATGTGTGAAGGTGCAGTTTAGTAAAACCAGAAAAGGAAAGTCTGCTGATGAATCAAGCAGCAGCACTGACAAGCCAAACCTTAAGAGAAAAAGAACGGATGATGGAGAAGGTTGGCTTATTATTGCTGTAATATAAAAGCCTACTGGATTTGTTTATGATATTAATATATAAAAGAATTAATGAATTTAACATGTACTGTAAATACTTGGCTAAAAGTCGAATAATTTTTGACAATTTGGAAAGTTCAAATTTAGGGGTCACTTTTTATGAGGATCATAGTGAGAGGCATTCATTGGATATCATTTGACATCAGAGAATGGCGATATACCTGTCAGAGATTGCTTAATGCATCAATGGGAGTTCGCACGACACATTCGTGGTGAAAACGGGAATATATAATGTTATGAAATAAACAATCAATCAATTTAGTTTAATCTCAACATCAAGCTGACAGGTCGCAACATGGATTACACTATGATGGGCAATGTACGTGTTTGTGCAGCATGTGTTCTTTTCTTGTGCCTTTGGTTGATGTTTAACGGTACTTTAAGAAAGAGAGTCTATTGTAGTGTTTTTGTAATCGTAATTGAACATTTATATAGCACTGTTCAAAGAGCAAAACAAATCGGAGGCGTTCTCTGCGCTAGTCTGTATGATGTTACATGTTATTAAGACCTAGACTATTGCTTCAGTTAGCAAAACAATGCACAGTTGTGGGGCCACTAGCACATGTGAAGCCAACCAGTGGTTTCCCATGAACATTTCACAGATGACTTTGATGCGTAGAGTCTCTGAACCAAGTGTTGAGTCGATAGGCTGGATTGATGACAGGTGGCAGCAATCAGCATGTGATGACAATGCTACCAAAGATAAAATTATCTTGGTAGAAGATGATGCATGTTAGGCTAATGGATGTCCTTGTAGCCAAACAATGTTCAGGTCTTGGTAATTCTTTCTTCAGCTGAAGCAGGTGAAGCCTTCAATGCAAAATAAAATTAGTTATTTTATGAACACCTTCGGCTATGATTTTTGTAACAGATCGGAGATGAGCAATTTCTGTATTAGGGTATCTATTATTTTCCATGTTTCAGAAAATGTCAAGTCAAAGAAGACGAAGACGAGTACTACCAAAGAATCGAAGAAGGCTCAGTTGGATGCCGCAACTTTCAAGGAGAGGAAGAAGGTGCGCAAAATGCAGAGCAAGAATTACGAACTTGGCATTAAGGCCAAAACTCTCTGGGAACAGCTACGCAGGTCTGTCAATTAACCTAGAAATTAACAACTTTTGTTCGCTGTGATTAGTTTTTTGCATTTTTCCTCATGAGGCATTGGTCCTCAGCTGTAGTTTTTTACATATTTTTAACTGATCTAAGTTGGTCATTTTTAAGATTAACAAAATATGACATCCAGCTACATTATTTTTTTTTAGGTGTAGATGTTACTAATTTTCTTGATTTAATTTTTTGGTTTTTAATCTTCAGAGTAAGCACATATTGGATTCTTGATTTTCATTGTCTAGATTTGATTTGACAACTGAGAAGAGGCAAGAGGTTTGCCAGGAGCTGTACAATCTGATGAAGGGTCGCATGAACGTTCTCATCTTTGCACATGACACATCACGTGTCATACAGTCACTCGTCAAATACGGCTCTAAAGAACACAGAGATGCAGTCTTTGATGAACTGAAAGGTATGGTAATTGAACAGATATTAATTTTATGAAAACTTGCCTGTTCCATGCAGAGCTTGTATGTGCTAGTTTGGGAGAATGTCCCTGAAACATACCCTGTTGCTTTCTGTTAGCTATAACTTCTTCTTTACAAGATGGTGTCGGCTTACCTTGTTGTCTGCTCTATATAAATGTACTCGGCACATCATACATCCAAGGGCATTCGGTTTGTAGACTGTAGTAAATCATCTTTAACGTCATTGAATGAAGCAGTTGAAACCATGTTGTTGTCAAATTTCTGGCTGAGATTTATGCCTGGTGATTGCTGTCTTTTAAGGTTGTATCCAGTTCTTTGGATACATTGTCATTCCAGTGTACTGATTATATTATGAAACCAAGTTTTTACTCGTGCACTGTATGATTTCAGTGTTTTGCTTCTGTTTTACGTAGATCGTTTGCTTGACATCATCATGTCCAAGTATGCAAAATTCTTTGTCAGAAAGATGCTGAAGTATGGGTAAGAATGCATTTTCTGTTAAGCACAACTCTACATTTCGAAAACTTCTGGTATTGTTATCAAAATGAACAAGACATCAGTTGAATTGTAGGAGATCCTCACTTATACTAAAGTATCCTGTGTTTTCATGAATTTTGGACAAGAATATTAGTCAACAGTCCTAAGTAGCCGTGCCAGAGCACCCTTGTGAGTTACTTAAAGGGTGCTATACAAGTACTCTGATACAACAGTAATGAAATGTCAGTCAAAATTGATATCTACTTCACTGAGAAACACAGTTTAGATCCGTAAGCAAATTCCAAAGCCGAGAGCCGGTGACATAGAAAGACTAAGAACCATGTGTTTTAATGGTTTAGAGCACAATTAAAGTCAGCACATCCAATTAGCAAGTGTAATATTTGTGAGCCTGATGGCAACTTGATTAGTTTCCCAGAAAAAGTGTTGGCTTCTTCAGAATTGAGTAGACCAAGGGCTGCCTGCTATACCCATCTGCCCGCAACAGTAGAAAGGAATACCTGGATATTAAAAGATGTATTTATTTGGCCCATGTCAGGAGTTGAAAGAAAACAATTTTTTTGACATTGATGAAATGTTGAGAGATGATAATTGAATTTTAATGAGTCATCTGAAGTATCCATCTGTATAATAATATTCGTTTATTGACGAAACACTGGGTTGGCACACCGCAACCCATTACAATATATATGTATATAGAAATTACCAGTTGTAATGAGTTCTAAAGGAGAGGAGACCAAACATTAGTAGAGTTTTTAATTCTGTTTAAAACCGGGAGTGGAAGTGAAAGAGGTCGATAAACACTAATAAGAGAGTACAATTAAAGAATTGACTTGAGTTTAGAAATTCTGTTACTCCTCAATGCACAGAGAACAGTATGACAATTGTGCAGTTCTGGTTGCATGTTTTTTTTTATCTGTCCCAGCTTAGCTTCTGTCCCAGCTTAGCTTCTGTTTAGATTGGTCCAAATTCATAAAAATCCTAAAGAGTATATTTAGCTGTTCTAATTAGTAATCTGGCATTTTTTGCTTTTTAGTAAAAAGGAGCAAAAAGAGCACATCTTTGAAGCTCTAAGGGGTCATTTTAAAAAGCTCCTTCGACACAAGGTAAATCTTTTCTTCATCATGCTGTTGGTTGTCAAGGCGCCTTTGTAGCGACATGTGCTGTGTTATGGCGATATAGAAGTTGTCGGCATTATTATCATGGATGATTTACTAATAATTTCCTTGCAATTTTTCATGGCTAAAAGATTATTTAATAATTAAAAACCTTGTCTTTTGCTTGCCTTTGTCTCATCATTAGTTTCTGAAATGAGAGGTTTCTATCTTGAAAACTTAGATCTGCAAGAATTACACCAGCATTTTGTGCATTTCCATATCTAGACATTCAGGAGTGCATTTTTCAACTCCTGAAAAGTGCTGCCATATGAATTGCATTTAACTATTATCCATGTTTCTAGCAACTGTACTATGTTGTAACATGACTAAGTACTAACAAGTATGAATGCAGTACACCTAGTGCATTAGCAGGATGCTGGGAAAGCACTTGCTTGCTGTAGTGATGGCAGCAAGGGAAGAATTCTCCAGAAGCACTGAACTTAGTGCAGTATATGGTATTAATTCTAATCTCATATGGCTATCAAATCCTATTGGGTTGTGACTCAGTGATGGTGGTCGTGGGGATAATGATGATGATAGGTATGATAAATGTTGTCTTATTGTTTTTTTCTGAAATTTAGGAAGCTGGTGAGATTGTTGAAATAATCTACAATAATTTTGCAAATGCTACGCAGAGGAATGCAATTGTGGAGGAATTCTATGGAAAGGCATTTAAGCTCCTTAAGGTTAGCATTTACTGCTAGACAGTTTTTGGTTCCATCTGTAGCATAATGGGTCACAGCTGGTGTCCTGAGATTTCCCAGTCAGTATGTACACAGCAATCAAGTTGTCAGAGTTCAATATTCTTCATAAAAACATCACACGATCATCGGACAGACATCAGACTGAACTCCATGCTTGGACTAACAAAACATCAAACAATAATAATCTTCCAAATTATGTTACACATCTACCCACCCTTAAACTTAAACACAGTTTGATATCTGTTAATAAGAAACTTAAACTATTCTTTTTAAGAAAAAATATAATGACTGTTTAGTTTATGTGTATTAAGACTTAAGCTTTCAGTCATGTTTAGTCTGTTTCAGTTGTGTATTATGCAGTGCATTTCGTTTTTGCACTGTTACTACTGCCAGGTAGTTACATGACGTGTACTTGTACAGCGCCTTGCATTTGTCAGGCACTTCATTAAAGAATAAAAAGAAGAAGACTTAGTATTATCCAGAAAAAGGTCATATTCCAGCCTCAGTGGGTCCATGTGACCCTTTTGGATTGACCTTTTGACTGCATCATTTACTTGAAGATTTTGTTATTGTATTGATGCTTTGTCAATAAATGACTTACTTACTTACTGATGTATAGAAATCTTGAAATGTAGCTAAATGGCAGATGGATTAACTGACTAACTAAACAATAGATAGGCAGCCTGGCTGACCAAGACAACAATTTAATGACTAGCTAACTGAAGTCTACTTGACGAAACAATTTACTGATAAATTATAAAGAATCTTTATAAAATCTACTGTATTCATTTTAATGAGGTTGATTGAGGAAAATGGCTTTGTAAGTTAATGTTAAAACAGCAAGCTTCTAGTTTTGCTTTATATAGCATGTATGTGTTATGGAATATTGCTGAAACTATCATCTGCGTTTTTAGACAGGGGAAGCTAAGACTCTCCAAGAAGTTCTAAAGGCAGATCCTTCAAAGTGTGAACTTCTGATGGGTTCTTTGAAAAAGTCACTCACTGTTCTAGTGAGCAAGTAAGTGTGCAATTAATCTTCATATTTCTATTGTTTAATTTTTGGTTTCCGTGTGTTGTGATTGTCATATAGTGTCAGGCTGCTGTCTTTGTCACTGCTGGTTCGGTATGTGAACAATTGTTTTGAATGCACCACTGCACCTTTCAACAATCACTTATCGATCTTGGTCATTGATATTAGGTAGGAGTGGTTGAATTTCACATACGGCTATGTTTGCGATGGATGTTGAGCAATGACTTGACTGCCATAAATTTAGGTGAAAAGACTTCAAAAGTTTTTCTCCAACTTTTTACATGGTATTTGTTTCCCAGTCGCTTTTAGTACACTCTCGTCATTAAAGTGTTAAGAACTGTCAGTGATTTATATTACTTAATGGTATTGTGATGTTTCGTTCTTTCTTAGGTCAATGCTTGAATATTCTTTGGTTCATCACCTTTTCCTTGAATACTTCACAAATGCTGATGAAGCTATGAGAACAGTGAGTTTGATTGATTCAAGTCAATAAAGAACATCTGATAAAATTACAGTTTTTCTGTTACAGTGATGTTATCTTTTGAGCATCAGAAAGTAAAACCAAAGGGAACTAAATGTCATGATATATGTAGCGTCTCTATTGTCGGATGTTCTAGACTTAACGCTACCTAATACAACTCAACACTTTGTATAGAACGTTTACCCTTATTAATGATAATCTCTAAGATACAGATTACACAATGCTAGGTGAGCAGCAGCCACACTCGTATATTTAACCGGTCGCTAACTCAGCTCCGCAAAACACACTGGTTTTATACCCCGGCAAGATAACCCCTTGCCTGCACACACCACTCAGGCTACCAACTCTGCTTGCCAACCGCTGTCACTGCACACACACCTAGGCTGATACTACACACCTACATACTACACTACATGCCCCCCTAAGTGAATGACCGTGCCGCGGTCATTGATATATATCATAAACATCATAAACATCATAAAATGACAACTTAGCGTAACTATAACGATGCAGATACAGTAATAAACAAAAAAACCACGACATACATATGCTAACCAATATCAAGTCCAACTCATAAGAATGTCAAATAAGCAAAAGCAAGCAAACTATAATAAAATGCAATGTAACTCAAAATCCATTAGTTCAACCAAAACATTAACTAGATAAAGACTGAATATCAACCAACTCAATGCTATGTGAATACGGAACAGGAGAAGAATCAGCTGATACATCCAAAGCCAAAGGAACAGTGAATTCAGCACTGGATATAAAAAGTTTCACGTAGTAACGCTTATGAATTCCAATTATATGACGCAATCTCCCAGCTGTGGAGCAGGAAATTCTTAATGACTGCGGCAATACAACACGAATCTGCGAATGTTTATGTAACACAGCTACTTGCCAATCAAAGAGTAAACTAGACCATAAACAATGACAAATATATATATATCGAAGCAAGCAACGATCATGCAATACAACCAAATACACTAAAAAGTGACTAACAAAACACCTTTTACTTAAATAACGCCCACAACCATTGCCAAGGTCATAATACCGAAAACGAAAGTATAGATGACTTGAACTCTCAGTCGATGCGTTGCGGCTAACCCACCACATGTGCACAACTCAGGATACTATCAACAATAAAAGCCAAATGATGGTGATGACTTAAAATATAAAATCACGACATTATAGTCGATTTAATTAGTGCTGAATTTATCTAAAATGATAAATATACCAATAAGATGACTGGCCAGTCGGAACGAAACATACTCGTAAAAAGAAAAGCACATTAATAATAACCTCTCTTGTAACCACAGCATGTAAGCACCACATATCATACACAATGGCTGAATCAAAGCACAAGAGGAAGTTATATAGTCTCCGGACGTAATAATAAGTCATTCCAAGGAGAACTATCATCCTAGCAAAATCATAGAGTAACCCTGGCTTATAGTATCCAACCACACTAATCATTGATCCCTTCATGAACGGACGTAAGTTGCTCAGCTTGAAATCTGACAGGAGTCGGACGTTTACGAATTTTTCCTGTCATAGTTCGTTTAATGTGAAACTGGCGTTTCAAAAAATCACTCACATCACCTTCAGGTATCCATTCTGGTCGCACAGACTTATCTTTATATACCACACGATAATACCTTTGCTTGTTGATAAATTTCATACCACTTAACAAATCAGCTTCAAGCCAAGGCTGAGGTAATGGATCACCGATAGGCATCGTGCCAGACGAATCCTGCAACAAATCATTATCAGTAATCGGAACAGTTGGAGGAGACTCCGACGGAATGGCATCCTGTTCCATCAAATCACGGCGATCAACGTAAGGTCGTAATCTATCAGCGTTCACTGGGTGTCGTACAGGCTTGTTCGTCTGCACATTACGTAATAGATAAGTAAAAGACCCGGTCTTGGAAGTTATATAAAAAGGTCCTGTAAACTTATTATACAATTTAGCCTTCTTTCCGACTGGCGTGACAGGGTTAAATAACCATACAAGATCACCAATAGCGTAAGTAGGTAAGGTAGTGGTACGGTCATAATTCCTTTTGTTACGCGCCTGTAACTGAAGCGTACCTTCGATTGCGTCTTGCCTAGCCATTTCGAGAGCCCTTGCAATGCGTTTAACGTATTCGCTGGTGACATGCTCTTCATCCGCCACACCCAATTGTCGATCAACCGAAAAATTTAAGTCCCTCCCAAAGAGAAGAAAAGCCGGGCTATGGCCAAGATGAGCATTCGTAGTAGCACGAATTGAATACAAAATCGCAGGAATGTAATCTGTCCAATCCTCTTCATTAGTGCAATGAAGTCGTAACATCTTCCAAATAGATTTATTGATCACTTCGCAAGCCCCATTACAACGCGGGTTACGGCTAGCTGTATGTATGCGTTGAACACCGAATAGTGTAGAAAGTTCAGAAACAATGGTACTCAAGAAATTTGGGCCCCTATCCGAAAGTAACGTATGTGGACCGCCATATCTACTAAATATCTCTCTATACAAAGCTTCCGCAATCGATCTCGCAGTTTGATCTTTCAACATAATGGCCTCTGGCCAACGAGTAAGAGATTCAACGCAAAGAAGAATATACTTGTACCCATCTCTGCTTCTAGGAAGTTGAAGAATGTCCATATGCCAACGACCAAATATTTGCTTTATTGGCAAAGACGTAAGTGGTGGTTTATTCAGCGGAAGAGGAAACTTGCATTCCTGACACTTTAAACACGAAATTATATGTCTTGACACAGCGGTATGCATTCCCTTCCAAAAATATTTACGTCTGATCGATAAGTAACAGCGATGAAAACCCGGATGGCAACAGTCATCGTGATAACTCTCAAGTATACGCTGACGCAACTTCCTAGGAACGACGAGTTGATTAATGTACGTTCGACTAGGTCCTCTAGATCGAGGTTGATAGTAATGAAACAACAAGCCATCACACAAAGCATACTCAGTACTCTCAATCACGATTTTCCTAGCATCCTGATCATTGCCTGGAAGTTCCCCGAACTCCAAATAACGAATCATAGGACCACAATCCGAACATGTAATCTGTTCATGAGCTGTTTGGCGCAAAATGTCCTCCTCCGTCAGGTCAGCAGGTGTAATTAAATCCTCCTCAACGATGATGTTCAACTGCACCGGTGTAACCCCAACAACTATCGGAGCCAAAATTTTATCTTCCATGTCATCCGATTCATCAGCTTGCACTGGATAATGACGACGAGATAAAGAATCCGCATTACTGTTATTTTTACCTTGTTTATACTCAATCGTAAAATCATACTGTTGCAACAACAACGACCAACGGAGTAACCTGCCAGAACTACTGGTTTTCAAGGACTGCAAATATTTTAAACTTAGATGATCAGTATAGACAGTAAATCGAGTGTTAGCCAGATAACAATGGAACTGTTTAATGGCACAGACCATTGCTAACATTTCCAATTCACTTACAGAATAAGCTCGTTCACTAGAGGTCAAACTACGTCCTCCATACGCAATAGGACGTTCTCTGCCACTCCCATCTTCTTGAGCCAAGACGAAACCAATAGCCTGAGAACTCGCGTCGCAATTTATGAGAAACGGCTTTTGCATATCCGGATAAATCAACACAGGAGCAGTAGCCAAAGCTTCTTTAAGCTGCGTGAAAGCCAGCTCACAATGATCATCCCAAACGAACTCTAGATCTTTTCTTAATAATCGATGAAGAGGACTGGCAATTATCGAAAAGTTAGTAATAAATTTTCGATAATAGGATGCGAGACCGAGGAAACTACGAATTGCCTTAGGACACGTAGGACGCGGATAAGATTGAATAACCTCGATCTTTGAATTATCAACAGAAACGCCCTCTGGCCCCAAGACGTGACCCAAATACAAAATCTTATCCAGACCGAATTTACATTTCTGTGGATTCAACTTCAAGTTAGCATCCTTAAGACGGTTAAACACCTCCTGAAGATGGACAAGGTGCAGATCAAATGATTTGCTGTATATCAGAATATCGTCTAAATATACAAGGACATTTTTAAAGTGCAAATTTTGGAACACCCTAGCCATTAGGAGCTGGAAAAACGAAGGTAAGTTTTTCAACCCAAAGGGAGAGGTACGAAATTGAAATTGGCCTTCGTGAGTCACGAAAGAACTCTTTTCTTTAGTGTCTGGATGCAACGGAAGTTGATGATATCCGCTTCTTAGATCCAATAGACTGAAATATTTTGGCCTACCCTCTGCCATAGCATCGAATACATCATTGAGTTGAGGAAGAGGAAAACTGATTGACTTAGTTACTGCATTCAACTTTCGATAGTCGACACAAAACCTTATTTGTCCGGACTTTTTCCTAACAAGGACGACGGGACTGCTCCAACAACTCGAACTAGGTTCAATTATCCCAGCGTCCAACATCTGTTTCGTCTGCCTTGCGATTTCAGCTTTTGCTGCAATAGAATGCCTATAGGCCCTCTGATGCACTGGAGTAGCATCGCCTGTGATAATCGAATGCTGGACATAATCAGTTCTACCCAAGTCTGCCAGAGATTGTGAAAATGCGCTCGTATTCCTCTGTAAAAAATCTTTCAACTTTGCATTCTCATCATCCGACAAATGATCAGAATGATAATTAATCTTCAAATCCTGCAACGATGTAGATTGTACAGGGCATTCAGGACAACAAAAATCATTACATTTAGCATCATTACATTTAGCATCAGGGCGAGATGCATCCGAAGATTGTTTCGTGCCAAACAAATTACTTTTAGCATCCCGATGAAGATTTTCCGATGATAGTTTGGTGCCAGCCGCCTTATCTGAATTTAGATCCAAGGTTCCCAAATCCGATAATTTGGAAACATCTGTTTCACGTTGCATCCTCATGTCATCTAATTGCTCTGCACTGCTTTGAGCGGAATGTCTGGTGATTGTATGATCATCATCATCATCATCAGTAAACGCTGCCAAAACATTAGAGGTTACAGGTTCAATGGATGCTAATGGCTTGTGGCGTGACAACCATAATACATGATTCGTAGGATTGAGAATTTTACAAACAGCTGTCCGGCCTGAAGAATCAATTATGCTCCGTGCGCAAATAAATTTACGTTTCGTGACATGCTGCAATGGTTCAATAATTGAAACGTGCGATGAACAGTTAGTAGGGAGCAAAATTGGAACAAGGGTTTCAGAGAGAGGAGGAAGAACAGTAGCATGCAATGTAAAAACTGTTGGCAATCGAACATTTACAGTTGACAACCGTGTAGACGTTAAATTATCAAAAAAACGTACTACATTCTCCTCAAAATCCACTTTCGCACGACCAGCTTGTAAGAAATCCAACCCCAGAATTAAATTAAAACCCACCTCAGGCAATATCAAAACTTCACAAGGCAAACCCAAACCTGATATGTTAATAGTCATGACCGCTTTCCCCAAAACCTTCACCGAACGATTATCAGCCAAAAACACATTTTTACTATCCCCTTCCTTCAACGGAAGCATAGGAAGTTTCAACTTCTTTAAAAAGTCAACACTCATACAACTCACAGAAGCACCAGAGTCTAAAAGACACCTAACTGTCAAATTCTTAATTTGCACACAAATGGTATTTTTATGCAATGGCACCTTATCAGTTTGAGCACAGACGCCTTCCGTCGACGGGCCACGACGGTAGGCGCGTTCCTATCTTTGATTAGAGTAGCGTCCCCTAGCGGAACGACAGACTGACCGTAAGTGACCACGCTTCCCGCAACTGAAACAAGTGACCCCTTTTCCCCGACAAAAACCAGTAACAGAATGAAAACCCCCGCAATTACCACAAGTGGACTTGGAAGGTGTTCGCCAGTAGGAAGATTGTTGTGGTCGATTCTGGTTGTTAGATGATCGATACTGTGTGTCAGCTGGTTGATACTGCCGTGGCGGAATCGGTTGCTGGACAGTGTAGCCCCGGTTGTCTCGGTTGTCCGAACGTTGTGACGCATAGAACTGCGTCTGCCGATGGTCTTGAGGCGACGAAGATGAAGCATAGACGTCGTGACGCGTATCAGACGATGATGGAGGAGTCGATTGATCCATAAAAGTGACATGGCGAGACGAAGGGGATGGCGATGACGATCTTCGGTGAGCACTGACAGCAGCTACATTCGTGAGTTGTAGCTGTTTCAACTCCTCCTTTATGGCAGTCAATTCCAGGACAGTCTGGCGAAGATTGTCGGCAGCGTCACCCCGATCATCCTGGGATAGTTCCGCCAGCCGGCCCCATTTCTGAATTTCCTCAATAGTAGTCGGATCATGTTGAAGCACCAGTTGACGTATGTGTGCCCGAAGACCGTTCAAAGCGACGAGGAACGTCTGATCCACCCCAATTTCGAGCTTTCCGGCAGCCTGCTGAACTGTAGTCAGAAAATCATCCACAGATTGTTGTGGCGCCTGTTTCAATGTCCACAGCTCAGCTGACCGTTTCCATGCTGTCGTTGAATTTGGACCGTACCTTTTAATGAGGGCTTCACGTAACTCCTCATAGTCCTCACGTGTCCGTCGGGTTTGCGTATTAAACCACGTTGCACTGCCTTCCTTCAGAAGAAGAGGTAACGCCGAAAGTTTTTGTGCTTGCGTCATTGTCCGAAAAGTGGCCCACAAATCAAAGTTCTTCAAGAATTCAACAATATCGTCCTCAGAACGACCCGTGAAAGCAGAAGGTACCAGCGTATTCGCCATCTCCTCAGAATCAGACTCAAATTCAGAACTGTCAGAACTCTCAGATGCGTCGTGATCAACGAAGACAGATTGGTCCGGCAGCGATGATATTGGCACTGACGACGGAATCACTGGAATCAATGGCGATGCGGCAGGAGTAGTTAAAACGTATGAAGAAGACGGAACCAGTTCAGGAGAAGACGATAGAAATGTTGAAGATGTCTGTTGTGATTTTCCCGATCTAAGGAAGTAGTGACCAGCGGTTGCGTTTTCCGGTGCACTCATGTGTGTTCTTGCTGCTGTCCAGAAGCATACAGATGCGGAGAGGTGTGTCTGCACTGTTACCCCGGTTGTCCACCAGTTGTAGCGTCTCTATTGTCGGATGTTCTAGACTTAACGCTACCTAATACAACTCAACACTTTGTATAGAACGTTTACCCTTATTAATGATAATCTCTAAGATACAGATTACACAATGCTAGGTGAGCAGCAGCCACACTCGTATATTTAACCGGTCGCTAACTCAGCTCCGCAAAACACACTGGTTTTATACCCCGGCAAGATAACCCCTTGCCTGCACACACCACTCAGGCTACCAACTCTGCTTGCCAACCGCTGTCACTGCACACACACCTAGGCTGATACTACACACCTACATACTACTATTAGCCTGATTTATTACAGTAGCTCTCATTCTTCAGCAATATTAAAACATTTATGCACTTTTTATTATAAATGTTTTATGTACAAGTGCAGTGCTGAAGGCAACAGTTAGCCTATTTCTTTGAATTTTGTATAAGTGCCTTAGTAATCAAGTAGGAAAGGATCCTTTAAATAGCAATTGTTTGTTAGAATAAGGTTAAACTTCTATGGACATCAAAATGGTTCACCTTTAACTTTTGAGTTAAAGACCAATGACGAGT
Source organism: Aporrectodea caliginosa (assembly GCA_020284085.1). NCBI lineage: Eukaryota > Metazoa > Annelida > Clitellata > Crassiclitellata > Lumbricidae > Aporrectodea > Aporrectodea caliginosa. The sequence goes on from JACEVL010000370.1 coordinate 1,011,267, forward strand.
GATTTGAATAGTACCATATTATCCGGACTATAAGTCGCTCCTTTGTATAAAGCAATTTGACGTAAAAGTGGGAAATCTTTTGTAAAATCAATACACTGGCAGGTGCAGTGCACCCATACACAGGTGTCTGTTGTGGTTTTACAATAGGTTTAGTGATTTTGAAATGATTAAAGATTACAACCTTTGCTGTTTGTTGTAATTTTACAATGATAAGTACTTGATCCAAAGATAATATATTGACTGATAGAAAGGTAGTTAGATTTTAAACAGATTATTCAGTTGATATATATATATATATATATATATTATATATAAGTCGCTAACTTTGTCTCATGTGAAAACTGTGATTTATAGTCCGGAAAATACAGTAACTGTTTTCATTGTTCTTATTGCTTGAGACTAATCTGTTTCGTTTGTTGTAAATTGTTAGATAAATAAATTGTGTTTGAGCTGATTTGCTGTTTTGTTTTGCGGCAGGATATGATAGAAATTGTGCGAGAAGGGCTTGCTCACATGATCCATACAAGAGACGGATCAAGAGTTGCCATGACTTGTCTCTGGCATGGAACGGCTAAGGTAAATTTCATTTAGTTGAATTTTAGTCTTTGTTTGCCCAACAAGAAATATGTCAATCGAATTTTCATTTTATCTTATGTCTACTTTCGGCAACACAATCCTTGCTTGGCATTTTGGCTATTAGGTCCTCTCTTCAATGCTGCATATCATGTGAGCATCCTTATTTAGAATGGATACGGTATTACTGCTACTTGGTGTGGCATACCTTCATCCATAATCTGACAAGTTCTAACTAATAAGTTTTGCAGTCTCAGAAGAAAAATTCAAATCAAACTGAAATTCTTTCTGTTTTCCTGTTGGTTGATTCAACCCAGCTGATCTTGAAATGCCATTTCTGTGTTTTATAAATTATTAAAATTGTGCTTCAAAATTTGAAAAGAAATAACAAATCGATTTTAATAGAATTCCTGACTGGGCAAAATGTCACTTGGTTCATCTAGTTATCTCCCTAGTTATTATTATGTCTTCCTATTTACATGATGGTTTATGCATCCGATTAATATATTTTTTTATTTGTTTCAGTTAGCATTGTGATATGCTCATTGGTGCTTGTTCTTTCTCTTTGAATAGGACCGCAAAGTTATCGTGAAGAGTTTCAAGACCTACATTGCTAAGATCTGCAAGGAAGAGTATGGACATCTGGTATTGTTGGCTCTGTTTGACGTTGTCGATGACACCAAGATTGTACAGAAGGCCATCTTAGATGTAAGATTAAATTTACTGAGTGCATCAAACTGTTAGATTAATCTTAGACTCTTTGCTATTGCAGTTTATTGTGAAGTTTATGAAGATTTGTGTTGTAAGTTATGTTTAACGCTTTACCGATGAGAATGTACTAAAGCAGCTGGAAAACCAATGCAATTTATTGTTAAAGTAAGTCTACATTGTGTATAGCGAATATGTTTTTGATGCTGTCATTTAGCTACAAAACTGATTTTGTTCTTTTAGGTAAGTGCAGACAAATATGCTTTTCTTCAAAGTCCCTCAAAATGTGAAGCACTGGATAATCCTAGATAAGCCCTTTTTGGAGAAATATAGTTTTCCTGTTGTTTCTAGTTATCTGACAAAGCTGTTGAAGAAATCCAGTTCTCTTTGTGTTACAAGCTGCGCACTTTAACCACTTGACTACTGTGCCAACTCTCATAACATGTCAAATTGCACCATAAAAGATCTTTATAGCTGTGAACATAGTGATAGTCTGCTGATTTGCTTTCGGTGTTTTTGATTTCTTTGTTGATTTTGAAATATTTTAAGGAATTAATCCTGTCTATTGATGAGTTGGTGAGTGATACATATGGACGAAAGGTTCTTCTTTATATGCTGGCTCCACGTGATCCACTTCACTTTCACCCGGACATTGTCTTGGTTCTCCAGAAAGGAGATGGAAACGTGCACAGGTAATGGAGATGACTAACAAGACAATAATTATGTTCATGTAATCTGGGGTCAGTCTTGTGACACAGGATTAAGATTTTATCTGATGTGCAGTATTCAAATTTGATGCAGTCTTAAAAATCAACTTATTGGTATTAGGAAAGTTATTATCACTGGGCTAAGTGGTTATTAATGACGAAATTCTAAACCAAGTAAATATTTTTCTATTTAATATAGCTTAATCTTGCTATATGTACTTTGAGAGATTATTATAAAGTGCTATATTACCAACTACTTAATATTGACATTAAAGCTAATTATTTTTGTCCAGGTTGATCTGTTTCTGATATTCCCAAATGATTTCTTTAAATTCAGTAAGAAGCAGCCAGACCAGAGACGTAGTGAGTTGCGTCAGTACATCTCACAGCCTTTGCTTCAATGGGTCGTCGATAACTGTAAGAGCATTGTTAAAGAGAACTCTCTGCTGCTTCTCTTGTCGGTCATCATCAAGCATGCTCTCAGTAAGTTCTTTTAACGTGCTTTGCTTCTGGATTTATCAGTATGTGTTGTTGCGTCATAAGTGTCCTCTGTTTGGCTTAGTTTTGGCCAGTGCTTAAGTTTTTTCTTCTGGTTTTTATTTACTGTTATTTTATATATTTAAAAAAAACCTTTGATAGCAAGGGATAGTTGTGATAATTAAACACCTCATTTAATGTGGATTTTATATTAGATAATTGATATATAATAGGTAACATGGTTGCATTGGTTGTGAGGCAGTAATTTGTTGAAATGGTTTTGTCTAATTTGGAAACTTCGATATCTGTTATTAAATTTTGGCTAGAATAAAATTAATGCAGGCAATGAAAAGATAGCATAATTACAAATTAGGCTATTTATATCTGTTATTTTTTTTAGTCCTTAAATGTCAAACTGATTTTCATTCACCTAGATTCATCACTGTATTAACTGTAAAGAAATTCACTTCTGTTGGAAGATCTGTTATATATTGTTAACGGACTCTTATTCTGCAGCTGATCCAACGGCTGCAATGAAAGCGATTGCACAGATTGTAGCCGAACCAATGACGCCAAAGAATGAGTCGCACTTGGTCAGCAACGTTGCCGGTCACTTGACTCTCAAGCATCTCATTGCGGATGATAAGGAGCGCTCGGCCTCAGGAGAAACAGGTCAGTTGTATACAAGAACTACATGGCATTCAGGACTTTTCTGCTCTGCTTCATTGCGTATAGTCTTTCATTGTTTATGAAATTGGTCTGAATTGTATGCATATCCATCTTGTCTGAAGATTAACTCCTTAAATCCTTGTCTCTTCCATCTCTGGCTACAGATTATTTCACTCTGCTGCCCAAGTTGACTTGGCTATTACAACAGCCTGAACTTCCAAGGTCCTTTGTAGTAGTTTTGCTGTGGTCAGCCCATCCTTCTGCAAAAAATTGCCTAGCAACTTGTAGCCTCTCTTTCCTCTTTTCTGCAGGCACTTGAGGCCATTCTGTACAATCGTGGTTTCACGTTGTTACATAGGGACGCTTCTGATGATGGTCTCAAAGTGGTGATATATAAATTTGGGATTACAATTACAATAAAGTATTCGTGTATCATCTTTTATAAGATACTGTGAACACATCTGTCTGGTAATGGTATGGGCTTTGAATAGCCTTTATTAGCAAAGCCCATTAATTGAGTTGAGTGCCTGTTAGGTTGTCTTAGGGTTAGAAATCACTGAGTCTTAAGCTTAACACTTTCACAACGAGTGTGTACTAAAATGTATGGAAAAGAAATGCAGCTCATCATTAAAGGATTAAGTGAGTTGCTTCAGTACATCTCAGCCTTTGCCCATATAACCAAATCTCTTAAGTGGTTTGTGTTAACTTTACACATCGTTTTGAATTTTTATTTAGCTGGTACAGGCACTCAATATGTACCAATACTGTCTTGTATTTTGGCACCTAAAGGCTGGCTGTGAAGATATGACGATGTTTCTTCTTTTTATGTTTTTTTTAATTATGTTTCATATCTGTGTTTCAGTTCTTTTCTCCAACATTCTTCTTGAGACGGTTCCTGACGAACACTTGTTGTCATGGTTGACTTGTAACAGAGGCTGCTTTGTTCTCGTCAGGTATGTTGCAATTTCTCTATATTTAAACACGGCAGAGCATGCACAATTCAAATGAATACATGGTTTTACCTACTTAAGGTGCTCTGATTTTGACAATTTTTGGCTTAGAATTATTCAAATAAATCGAATGACTTTCATTTTGAGATGCTTTGGTTTGTTAAATTATTCCTATCATGACACTGGCCACAAGCATTTATCATTTTGTCTGTTCATCTGACATGATAGCATGTTGCCAACATGAAATAGTTATACTGTGCTGCTAAGTTCTTGCTCTAAAACACATACCACAAATAACTTTCCCCAAATGCCTACGACACCCTTGTTCTGTGATTGTAAAATGAAAGCGCTATGAATTTTTCTGTCATTTACATTGAGACGATGATTTTGTTTCAGTATGTTCGAAACAAAAATTCCAGGTGTTGTGACACGCCTGACTACTCTCTTAGCAAACAAGAAAACAGTGCTGAAGAAACAGACTTTTGTTGGTGCACAAGTTCTCTTGAAGAAGATGCTGGAGTAATTTTTGTTCTACATAATAACCTGAAGTAATCGTCATCAAGAACTTGAAACTTTTTGAGATCTTTCACTGATGCTAGGCTTTTGAATTAAATCTAACGCAAAACTGTGGACTGAATGTTGTGAAAATGAAAGTCAGAGTTACACTGCAGTTTTACATTGTTCTCTTTGTCTACCCACTGATGATTGGACATCGTTATTATGGTCATATAAGATTTTCTTTGAGAAGTTCATCATCACGTAAAATGTGCTTGATCGCTTCAACAATGACAACAAATGAAGGCCTGTCGCTTGGATCCTGTCTCCAACAGTTCAGCATCAAGTCATACCTGCAAAATACATGGCCAGTAAATTAAAGCAGTGCAAAAATTAATTTTGCAGTGCCTTTTAAGAGGTTTTAAAAAGGTGCTAGTGGTTATAGATCAATAGACTAGGTCTACGGAAGTGATGGTTTCACCCTATGCCAGAGTCACAAATCTTTGTCTATTATGTGAAGCTTCTGCTTTGCCATTTAACTTTTGAAGAAAGGTTTTCCTTTGCTGGATATCATGTCAATCTAATATTTAGAAGTGATGCATATTTAATTGTCAATTTCCACATAACTAAAGTGTACTGCATTTCTGTGCTGATATTAGCTCCTAACACTTAACAACGAGCTGCATTAATTTGAATCATTTCTAATGTAATGTAATTAGTAATTTATATAGCGCCGCTCACGGCCGAGGCCATTCAGTAGCGCTCCCAGTGCGAGAACCCCGAGAGAAGAAATATGTTTTAAGGAGAGAGAGAGATGAAGACAATGATCCAGAAAGGAAAGTCTCACGCAAAGTGAAGTGAAGGGCATTCCATAAAGAGGGCCCAATGATGGCAAAGGATCGAGTTTGAGCAATCGTAGTCCTAGCTCGTGGGACAAAGAAGTCAGATCGGTCCAGAGATCGTAAAGGCCGATGAGAAGATGCAGAAAGAGTCGCTTTAAGTACATGCTCATCGTTAAAGTGTTAAAAATCATTCTTTGGAGTTGATGCTGTCAATTTTCTAGTAGAACTCTGAGATGGCCTAAGAATTTTACTAAAGGATATTATCATCTGGTGATTCCTTTACCCAGCATTTTACCCAGCATTATTTCTGCAATATATGCCTGTAAGTCCTGCACGTTATGAAAGTGCGTTGTGTTACTCACACGTCTGGATGACATGCGTATGGCTTTGGCATCCGGTATCCACGCTTCAGATGACGCAGCAAGTCCTGTGATGCAATGGTAGAATATGGCGTATCACCAAGGGTCATGATTTCCCATAGAACAACACCAAACGACCAGCTGCAATGTTCAAGGGACACGAGCCTACTAATTTGTTATGTTAATAAGTGACGATAGTAATAATAAATTCTTTAGATATGTAAATTCAATAGTTTTCCCATCAGATTGGTGTATTATGTGATTGATGTGCAGAGTTGTTTTAAGTCTAGGGTGTTGGCACGTTTTAAAGGGACCACTGACATGCAGATAAGAAAATAGGGCAAAATTGGGATTTATGTTATTCAAGTCATTACAACCTCTGTTAGCTGTTAAGAATTAGCTGATACAGTGATACAAGTCATCAAAATTTCTGATGAGGGCCGTTTAGTACGTACGCAAAGAGGGGGAGGGGTACCTTTTTGTTGTTTGCGTATGGGAAACGGGGGGAGGGGGAGAACCTCGATAATAATGCTGTCTATATTGACCTTCCTGCAAATGAGTCGTCTATATTGGCCCCGTCCTTCAAATGAGTCATGGAGACAATCACTACATGGAGAAAGAAGTAGGTCTGCGGGAGAGTTATCACACAGCTGTATGCCGTTACCTGACTGGAGCGTTCAATCTGGCCTATTAAAACGGCAGACTGCCGCTGGTCGTAGATTTGAGCTGCCCGAGTCAGAGGCGGATCCAGGATTTCTGGTTAGGGGGGCGTAAATAGTACCAATCCAATCCCGTAAATATATATATATATATATATATGAAATTAGATCACGCAAAACTATAATGATCCTTTTATAGAAAATGTTATGGAACTTTAAAAAATATATAGTTTCTCATATAAAACAACTGGTCTCCACTGAAGATTAACAGTGAAACGATTATAAATCAGTTATCGGTTTTGATCATGCAACCCTTGATCCAAAAAGAAAATAATTAAGTGTCACATGCCAGTGGATTAAGCAGTGTCATTCTCCTTGGATGCTTTCTGGCGTAGGCATTGATAATGTCATCAATGTCTAACTTGATGTCCTTGTGGACAAACAATAAAATGAGTGCATTAAATCTGTCCTCGTTCATTGTACTTCGGAAACACGACTTCACATATCGCAGACTAGAATTTGCTCGTTCAACACTGCAAGCCGTGACAGAAGTGAGCAGCAAAATGTGAATTATTGTGATAATATTTGGATACATAATACGACAGGAGCTCCATTCTGCCGGTCCAGCTACTTCAAACATCCTATTCCCAAATTGCAGTTATATTAGTTTTAGGTAAGTTTAGTTTGAGAACATTTGCTGCAGGTTTAGGGGGGGCGTACGCCGGCTCCGCCCCCTCTAAATCCGCGCCTGCGAGTGCTTGTTGGTGCTGCTGCTTTAAACACTAGTTTGTACAGTGGGCCGTAATTAGTACAGCAGATGTTCTTTCGACGCAATTATTATATAGACTAGTTCATTCTGAGGGTGCGCGGCAAGCGTACGTAGGGGAAGGGCTTCTAATATGGGCCACCTAAGAAACTTTTCTTATTTCATAGCACAGAAGCAAATTAAACGTGTAGTTTATTTATTCCATGCATTACTTGGCATGAGTTGTTGCCAAATATGAAGGAATTATTCCTTAATCTGTGCAAATAAATTTTTAACGAATTTTTTTCAAAATACGGAAAATGGCTCATATTACACGACCGGGTGTGTAATATGAGCCACCATTTTAAAGATGGAATTGCAATGTTTCCGTGCCGCAGACTAATATTAAAACAGTAAAAACGATTTTCTGAGATTAAACTTACTAGGATAACCATTAAGAAACAATTTGGCCTATGCCTAATGTAAACAACACTGAGAACCGGTTACATGGAAAAAATAGCCATAACGGCCTATTTCTACTGTCTCATTCCATAAAGATATGGCCCATATTACACATTCGATCACAGGACCGTATTACAAAAATGGTGTGCTTCGGGGAAATCTGTTATAGCGTGATCGACGAATGTATTATAGATCAACAAAGTTGTGTTTTTATATAATAAAGAAATTGTCTATCTTCTGAAACATCAGGGCATACCATAGATGAAATCCTAAACTATATAACACTTGTTGAAGTTCAGCAAGTCTTATAAGCAACATGTACCAAAACATAAACGTTGATGTTTTTCGGGCAGAAGTTATTAGTAAAGGGACACATCCAGAACAGGAAGTTGAAATCAGTATACGGATGGTTTCCCAATGTAAGAGCTCTCCGCAGACATGATAGGTGGGAAATACAGTCGAGGCCCATATTACACAGTGGCCCATATTACAAGCCTTTCCCCTACGCAGGTGGGGGTGGGAGGGAGTTCCAAAAGTACACGGGGGGGAGGGGTCAAATTTTCCCGGAATTGTGCATACGTACTAAATGGATGACCCTGACTTTATTTTTGCTCTTCTCTATGTGGTTTGTTGAGTTCTCCCTCTCTCCCCCACCCACACACACCAGCAATAGGCCTACTCGTACCACTGAATGTATTGTTCTATCTAGAAAGGTTATGCACCAAAAAGTTGTACATCTAGTCATTAGGTGTGGGGGGAACAAAAGCACCCATAGCCCTGCTTTTCGTGTGATGGACATGGCTTCTTTGCCCACATATTCATTCATTCATTTCAGATATTTATATAGCGCCCCTTCAAGATTTCTACTCAGAGGCGCTCCCGACTACAGCGCGGACACTGAATCGGAGTTTCACGCCGAAGCACATGAGCAATTGCGAGTGAAGGACTTGCCCAGGGTCCCTACGCGGCGGCTTGAGGTGGATTCGAACCCGCAACCCTCCGGCTGCAAGGCACCGAACATACCCCTACACCATCGCGCCCCACAAATGTGGGGCGCGGTGGTGTATGTACATATGTGCAAACACTTCTAGTGCATTCTGTGATCATAATTTTAAAGTGAAGGCAGAGGTTTCACAAGTCTACTATTCTGCATGTGAACGAGATGAAACGTGTGCATTTTTATATCCTACCTCAGTACACCCATTGAAATCTTTCAAGACAGTGTTGGCCTCATCCAGTGCTATTCCACCTCTGTGTATAGTATCCATATACTGACTGCCATTCCGTAGTTTGACCCTAACTTTGCCTCTGTCGTATTCGGTTGGTGCCATACTGTATACTGTATACTGCATACTGTAGAGGGCGCGCCGCTATATCTTCGTTATGACAAAGCGTTCTTAAACGTGAACCACTTAAACCTACCTATCTACCCAGTGATTTAATCAGTACAGTACACTCAAACCGGTTTCCGGTGTGTCACTTACACGTCACTCATGAGCGTGTAGATGTTGTCACCCAAAACCTCCGGAGCTGACCAGGCTTTGTAGACGGCCTACAAAGTTAACAAACGTACAGAAACATCCACTCAAGTTTCTGTTTACAACAGAGTATTATAATAGGTGCCTCAAGTACGAATCTAGTTGCTTTATAGGCCGATGAGATTCTGCTTAAGCTATACATGTAGATAGGCCTGGGACTAGAATGGGCCTATGCCAAAGTGTGTGTTGAATTGACATTCGTGGTGACAACGTGGATATTCATTTCATTCATTCATTCATTCAGAACATTTATATAGCGCCTCTTCAAGAAACTACTCAGAAGCGCTCCCGGCCCAGCCACGACTAAAGAAAAAAGACTTGAGGGACTTGTAGAACCCTGCCGGTTGGCTCACAAGTAAAGAGCGGAGCTTAAGCGGGAGGTCATTCCAGGTGGAAGGTCCCACAACCGGAAAAGCACGGCGCTGCTTAATAGCCAAGCGTGCCCGTGGAACTAGGAGCTCACCCCTCGTCGTAGAACGAAGCGCCCGACGCGCTGCAACGTCGGACACTGGGCGGCAAAGATCACGCAAGTAAGATGGAGCACAGCCAAGAACGCAGCGAGAAACTAGAGCAGCAGTGCGGTATGAGATCCGCTGAGAGATAGGCAGCCAGTGCAACACATCACGTATGTATATATCAGTGGCGTAAATCATGGGGGGGACAGAGGGGGACAGTCCCCCCCCAAGTTTTGACTTAAGCCCTGCTGTCCCCCCAAAATCTGGCCCTCGTAGGTGCTCTGTCCCCCCCAAAGTTATGTATAGATTTTCGCCTCTGGTATATATGCAGAGACAGGAGAGAACTTGGGTAGTCGTCCAATGAGACGAGCAGCCGAGCGTAGAACTCGATCTAGTCGCCCCAGAACCCCAAGAGGAAGGCCAGCGAGTAGGGAGCAACAGTTGTCAATTCGACTGGTAACAAAGGCGTGAACAAGGACCACGACCGCATCATGAGAAAGAGAGCGAGAGACCACTCGAAGCTGACGAAGCTGATAATAACAACTCCGTGCAACCAGGCTCACATGTTGAGACATGTGAGCCTGGAAGGACGATCATCGTAGAATTGAAGGATCCGATCAATTCGTTGAAAAATGAGCAAAAGGGTCGAGGACATAGTCCTACGGTTACCATAGAAAACGTCTACATTTGCATTTTAGAGACGGTCATCCGCTGCATCACAAAGATTAAGAACAATAGGACGGAAAACTTGACAACAGGAATAAGAGAATAGAATAGGCCTACTGAGAATTCTGTCCATGGATAGACTTGCAGAGCAGAGAATAGGGTTACCTGGGTAGCCTATAAGCGGCTTAAGCTTACATCTCTGCCTCAAAGGTACAGAACTCAACTGTAGAGATGCTGCACCAATCGTATCGTACGTAGGCCTTTCGTATCTAAAAATTTGTAGAGCGCCTCTCGCAGCATAGACTATTCAGAGGCGCAATGAAGGATGGACAAAGCACCCGATCGCCACCAGAACGGGGTGAAAACGATGAAAAGCACGATGGAGAATAACTAAACGGCGGATCCTGACAGAAGCTTAATTATAGTAACCTTTTGCTCCTAATAGGCCTAACCAACGTCATTAGATTGGGCGCTTTTGCGAGGCATCAAAACGCTATTGTCGTTGTTTGTTGTTGTTGGTGGTGTCGTTGTTGTCGTTGTCGTTGTTGTTGTTGTCGTCGTCGTTGTTGTTGTTGTTGCAATATTATATAACGCCCCTTCAAGGTTGCCTACTCGGGAGCAAAACATATAGGCCTAATAATTGAATTGTTATCTTAAGAATTGGAGGGACTTGTTTCGAATGTGCGCAGGAATGCCAGGAAAACTCAATCCAGACATAATGCTGATAACGACACATAACTTACGCGTGGAGTTTCAGGTGTATTGAGTGCAGCTAACTTCGGAACAAGATCATCGGATAGAAGAACATGAATGGCACACAGCTCTCGATGTACAATCTACAGAAACAACATAAAAAAACATCCACATTATCACGATCATGGCACCCGTCAAAATAGCCCCGTCAAAATCGCCCAGCGTCAAAATAGCCCCGTCAAAACAGCCCCGTCAAAATAGCCCCATAAATGCGCCAAAGGTAAGCAGTTCCACAACGGCTAATAAGTTGAATGTTACAAGAAATGTTTTGATTTCAACAAAAGTAGAACCAATACTTCAAAGAGGTGGTTCTGACATATAGGCTACTGACTAAATACAAATTAATTTGTTAATTGGAAATCGGATCACTAATTGGTACGATCAAAAGATCTACTTCGACTTCATCTGAATGAAGATAACAGTAGGCCTAAGTGAAATAGGAAAGACCTTCTTCAAAGCGGTATTTTCCAAACGATAGCGAGGTCGTGACTAAATACAAATTAATTCGTTAATTGGAAAGTGGTTCACCATTTGGTGAGATCAAACGAGTACATCGACGGGGTATCTGAATGAAGATAAGAGTAAGGTCAATAGGGCACACCTACTTCCAAGAAATAATTTGCAAACGCTAAGCCGAAAGAAAAAAGTGAGTAAATATAACGACCCAAAGCAGTGGCTTCAATCCCCCCTAAACAGCCGGGCTCAATCCCTACCCTCCCCCCATGGACGGCGCCTCCACTCCCAGACAGTGTTTAATCTACTCCCCTTGCTATGGGGGGGGGGAATCGAGGGTTCTCGGGGGGTACCCAACATATTTGAAAAGTTCAAAAGTAGCGAGTGTTTTCCAAGACTTTTCTCGAGGGGGGGAGGGGTAGTAACAAGAATTTCCCAAGAATTTTCGAGGGGGGGGGGTAGTAACGAGACTTTTCCACCAAAAAACTTTCGAGGGGGGGGTAGTAACGACAGTTTTTCAACAACAGTTTTCCCCCTCACCACAGGAAAGGCACGATAAATCCTGCAATTATCCATAAATTATTTCACACTTTCTATACATAATTTCATCTGTTTCATTTTTCTGGGGGAACTCAATCCTGAGGGGGAACTTTACCCCCCCCCCAGAGACGTCTAGATTAAACACTGCCTCCCAGATCCCATATTGCCGACGTAAATTTTAGCTCATTTCTGATTAGAAAATGTGTCTGTAATTCATAGGTTTCGTCTGCTAAAATATCATAAATCCAACTTCTATTATTTTATGCAAAGAAAGTGTGATAAAAATTGAAAAATCTTTCCCCCCCTGTTTTTCACTGGGCTCAACTTGCGCCCGCCCTGTATAGGGATAGAAGCCCCTGACCCAAAGAACGGGAACCAGGCACTGAGATTGGCTGGCGCTACTGCAATTCTGGATACCTTCGCGCTATAGCGCATAATCTTAGTAGGCCTATCTAGGTTCTTGCTTAAGACATCGACATTAACTTTCCGTTTATACAATACAATACAATACAATACAATTAGACATTTGTAACGCGCTTTAACAAGACAAGTCTTGCACGAGAGCGCGTAATATCATACTGTTTAGATGGTCACAATTATTACCTAATACCTAGAAAAGTTTGTTCGCGTTTCGTAGAAAAACATTTAACATTCCATGCTTGTAGGCCCCTAGTCTCTTTTTTATAGTGGTATCTTTTATTAGTATCTTCTTATAAATGAATAAATCTTGTGGAAACATTTTCACATTATTTTCTGTCGTAGTCGTTTAACACGGGGCTGTTTTGACGGGGCTATTTTGACGGGGCTATTTTGACGCTGGGCGATTTTGACGGGGCTCTTTTGACGGGATTATTTTGACGGGGCTATTTTGACGGGTGACCCACGACCATTCATTCACCACGGTGGTCGTGGCACTTTGAAGAATGAGCAGGGTCAAAGCCATTTGACGGTCGCTATAGAAAAACGCTTACGTTGACATTTACTGAAGCTGATGGTGGAGGTAGTTGTGGTAATACAGGTGGACAGTGGACTACGTAGGCCTACTGGTGGTGGACCAGTGGCGTAGCTATGGGTTGTGCAGGTTGTGCAGTGCACAAGGGCCCACGGCGGTCAGGGGCCCCCGGCGGTCAAGGGCCCCGGTGGTTAAGGGCCCCCGGCGGTCAGACCGTCAGTGCGGCTTTCCTTACAGAATGTAATCAAATCAACTTAACCAAGTCTAAATCTATATGTACAGCGTACGCACTCAAGTTTTATTTGCATTAGCAGAGACTGATTTCTGAATGCCCAAATGCGTGATTTAGTAAACAACCGGTATGCCATAGCAAAAATCTTTTAGTAGCCTATCTTTAATCTTTGGCCAGCAGTTTGATGTCATGTCCTACGTCACGGTGGCGTGTTAATAATTTACATCTGGTTTTGTTCATTTGTTGATATTTTCCACTACGGCACTACACAGTATTGACAATCACAAAAATTGTGGAAGCAACCCATGGCATCTCAAAACTACTACAATCTCCGCAGTGCGACCTGAGTAAAGCAAGTGATCACTGATCAAGGCATCGCATGAGAAATTTCAGAGCATGCGGAATTAGTACGATTCTATCCGCGATAGGCCTACTGCTGTTAGTCTAGCAAAAGCTTGGGGCATTAAAGATCATTTCGCTATCTTTCCAGCTCAGCTGTTGTAATTTCGCTCAAGCTTTCGTTCGAAGTTGTCAAAGAAGTCAACCATCTTCGAAATTGCACAACTGTTACTCGTAGACCATTATGCTCTGTCGTCTACATTCAGTGATGTCTGCACTGCCTACATGTTGCTGCTGACTTTACCTGTGACTGTTACAACATGTGAAAGATCATTTTCAAAACTGAAGCTCATCAAAAACTATCTAGGCCTATATGAAGTACCGTGTCAGAAGACCGGCTGAGCGACCTGGCAATGTTGTCAATAGAAAATGAATAGGCCTATCCCAAAAAGCTTGATACTTCAAAAGTGGTGGATATTTTTGCGCAAGAGAAAGCGCGCAAACAACCGTTTTAACTTTTAGCATTCCTCTTCTTAGATTACCGTAGACTATAGACTTGTCAAAATTTGATTATCTGACCTTTTATGTTGTATGCAACAGCGTTTTTGCACAGCGTTTTTGTTTGAAATCGAATTGGGGGGAGTTCAAGGGGCCCACCACCAAAGCTCTGCACAAGGGCCCCCAAAATCATTGCTACGCCACTGTGGTGGACTACTAGGGTGGAAAAGTATGATAGTAATAGGCAGTGCCGCAGTGGAAATATAGTTCTCTAAATTGGTTTTGTTTATTGAATAAGAAAATAATTCGTTTCGGGGATGGAGGCAGGCGGCAGGCAGGGAGAGGAGAGATGGACGGACGTTTGTAGGTAGGGAGAGAGGCAGCGATAACAGGGAGGGAGGGGAGAGATGGACGGACGTTTGTGGGTAGGGAAGGAGGCAGCGATAACAGGGAGGGAGGGGAGAGATGGACGGACATTTGTAGGGAGGGAGGCAGGAAGGGAGGGGAGAGATGGACGGACAGCACACAGCGAGGGATGGAGGAACGGAAGGATGGATGGATGGAAGAAGGGATGGAAATATACGGACGGACGGTTATATGTAGGGAAGGAGGGAGGGACGGAGGGAAGAAGGGTGATGGACGGACGGTTGTAGGTAAGGAGGGAGGGAGGGATGTCAAGGAGGGGAGAGATGGACGGAAGGTTGGAGGCAGGGACAGAGGGAGGCAGGGAGGGAGAGGCAGATGAGAGGAAGAGGAATTAATCATCAATCACATATCACGTGACGACGCATCTCTACATTGTCAATTTGTTTTTCAACGGTCTTAGGACGGGCAAACATCTATAGTAATATAATACATATTTCTGCCCTGTATGTCGTTGGTTCGTCTTTCTAGATATCTAGAACAATCTTTTCATCGCCATTTGCCATCCGGTCTATTTGCACTTACCCCTCTGCTGGACAGATGACGCATTCCGTTGGCCACTCCCATTGCCAGACCTAGAAGACCATTCAAGGAACCGAGGTACTTGAACCTCGTTGAGCCATCGTTTATCAGACGAAGCAACGACCACATAGACCCCGCGTGACAGAACTCAAAGACTCCGTATACGACGCCGTCTAAACGTCATACAGCATACATTTAGATAGCTGATACATGTGTGTATAATAATAATAAATAATAACGACAATTTATATGGCGCCGTAACGCGGCCATACCGCTACAAGGGCGCCTCACATACAACTAATCAGCGGGATAAGCCTTGGAGAATAAATATGTCTTAAGCTGAGATTTGAAGGAGTCTACTGAGTTGGCCGATCTGATGGTGGGTGGAAGACTGTTCCAGCATCTAGGACCAGCGGCCGAGAAAGCGCGATCGCCGAAGCGCGTCCTCATCCTCCGTACGCGTAGGTCGGTCTTCTTAAGCGATCTAAGTCGCAGTCCAGACGCAGAGGAATGAGTCTCGGTGCAATAGTCACGCAGATATTCAGGCGCTGCTCCATGAAGCGCCTTGAATACAAGCAGACAAAGCTTGAACTCGATGCGGAACGGGACAGGCAGCCAATGCAGGACATCGCGTAGGAGCGGTGTGACGTGATCATATTTCCTCCTATTACATATGAGCCTCGCCGCGGCGTTAAGCACCGACTGGAGTCCGTCCAAGAGACACGCAGGCGCGCCAGCCAGCAAGCTGTTACAGCGGTCCACTTGAGAGATGACAAAAGCAGCAACGGCTGCTCTAGCGGCCTCGAAAGGCAAGGACTTGATGCAGCTCCTGATGAGACGGAGCTGACGAAAGCAACAGCCGACCATCCACGCAACATGGCGCCTCATGGACAAGTCGTTCTCCAGCACGACGCCGAGATCACGCACCGAGGTCGAAGGCGCGATCGAAGCCCCGCAGACACTCAGCGAGCCGGTGTCAAGGTGGAGATGCACATGAATAAACTATAGGGGGCGTACATTTGTATGCAAGTATGTATGTAGGCCTATGTACGTACGTAAATAGGTCTACCTTTGTATGTGTGCGTTGTGCGAATTCGTTGATCATCTTGACGCATCTGCGCGAGACTTCTAGTTGGCCTATAGTCCTATAATCCCCTATATACTATAGGCTACTAGAGCTTCTCCTACTACGCTATTAGGGGCCGTCCATAAATGACGTCACGCACCTAGGGGAGGGGGTCGGAAATTTGTGACGATGTGTGACATGGGGGGGGTGGGGGTCTGAGAAGTGTGACGTCACAACAGGTCTGTGTTATTAAATTTAACAATTAACAACAATTTAATTTTAATAATAACAGCACTAATTTTGAGGATTAAATTTTCATTATTTTTAAAATTATTTTAATGTATACGGGCACCATTATTAACAATTTTCTAATTATTTCAATATTTTGTCACCGTTAGATTTTAAAATATTCATGCTTTCCCTATTTATTCCATGAAGGAGATTTTGCTTCGCCATGGAAATTTGGTTTTAGGGGGGTCAGAGCTGTGTGACGTCATTTTCAGAGGGGTGTTACTTTTTGTGAGGAAGTGTGACGAGGGGTGGGGGGGTTAAAATCGGCCAAAATTGCGTGACGTCATTTATGGACGGCCCCTTACTACACAGATCGTATCCATAGGCGTAGCTACATTGAGGCACGAGGAGGCAGGCAGTAACTGTTGCCTCCTCTTACTTTTTATATACGGGAATTTCGATTGACTAATGACCCCAACAACCAGGTTTTTCCAATGGTCTGCGAAGTTGCCTCCTCTTGAATTTAAGTCTCGCTACGTGCCTAATCGAGGTAATCGTATCTATAGCTCTGTTAATTAGAACTCTATAGCATCAGTTGAGCTAGGGAGAAGCGCGTATGTGAGGTTAAAAAGGCACTACAAAACAGGATATATATATATATACATATATATATACATATATATATATATATACAAACATACATACATACATACATACATACATACATACATACATACATACATACATACATACATAGTATTACATACATGCATACATACATACATACATACATACATACGGATACCGTAATAACTTGTATACTATATACAAAATGGTTATAATGATGTGCGTGTATAAGCTTACTGTTGGGATTGGCTAAGACTCCGTAGAGCTTCGGTAGGTTCGGATGGGCTTCGATTGATCGATAGAGTTCCATCTGTCTCGCGAAACCGACTTTTTCTTCGTCACAAGCGCCATCTGCAGTCGAAAACAGTAACCAATCAAAACTATATAGCGTCAATAGAGGCCTGCTTCTAATTACAACGAACTACATCAATGTACGAGGTCATTTTTGGGGAGGGGCATACGCACATACTTATAGACCTATGCTTGTGTAGACTGCTACTCGAGTAGGCCTACATGTATACAGTGGCGTAGCCAGACCTCTTTTCAAGAGGAGGCACAAGAGGAGGCAAAATGTACCCATGGAGCAAACAAGAGGAGGCAAAATTTATCCATGGAGCAATAGACGAAAAACGTGACGTAAAATTACAATGCTCAGTAATTTTAAAGACACCAGTTAAAAGAAGATTTTGTACAAATTAGTTTTACACTGTGGCAATATATTATTTATGAGCTCTATGAGAATGAAGTAAAATTACGACAGTAATTTAAAAACACCAGTTGATAAAGGAACCATAATCAGGGGCTTCTATCCCTATACACGGTGGGCTCAAGTTGAGCCCAGTGAAAAACAGGGGGGAGTGTTTCTTTTACAAGTTACAGATCTCTTCACTCACAGTAGGGGGGAAGGAGAGGGATTGAGCCCGGTTGTTTAGGGGGGATAGAAGCCCCTTACAAAGTTACCATAATTACTATTTACTAATCCTAACGGTATAACGGTTAAACCCTAGTTTACGTTGCTAAATTATTTTACATTGTTGCTTTAAAATGGAAGCTGCAGGGATTGATGAGAATGATTTCTTGCCTAAATGGAAGTTTGATTAAATAGAAGCTGGATGATGGAAATAATTGTTTCCGTAAGTATATAAAGTTGGATTGATGAAACTAGGTCTTTTCTTCAAGAGAAGCTTCGTTACTAATTATAACTAATAACCATAGGCGTTATTACTAATAACCTGTCGTTACCTGTGTATTTCTTCGCTGGCTTTTGGCTGGCAAAAGATAGCACAATCTGTCGAAGTTTCTTATTTGGCGGCCCCGCAGACATAATAATGACTATTGACGAATTGACGAATGAGTCGGAATGACGATAATACACAATAATTCGATTAGTACAATTTACTTGAAAAATACTGAAGTTAGGCGTTTGTTACCGGAAACGAAAACTGTGTCTGTGTGTCAGGAAATAGTATACGCCGTACGGTACAACATTCGCTTGAACAGTGCAGTAAGTAAGTAAATTGCATGCAGATTTGTATGGCGATGGAGTTCGGGCAAGAGGAGGCAAATACGGGAAAATCCAAGAGGAGGCAACTGCCTCCTCCTGCCTTCATGTGGCTACGCCTATGCATGTATACCGTACATGGCTTTCAAATATGTGTAGGGTCTATAGGCCTATACTTGGCACGTGTACATGTAGACCTACTTATGTCGCATCTAATTGCATAAAATAAGCCTATATACTTAAACTTTTCTTTCAAGGCTCTATATATAATATACGCTGAATGTTTAGTATCCATGGGATAGAGTGTCGGATTCACTAATGTAAAAACCATCGAGACCATGGCCCAGCCCCAAGTTCCATGGCAGAGGGCGGGATATTCCTGAGGGTGGCAAAACTTAAAAATGAAAAATAACTCTAAATTCTGTTTAAAACTGAGAACGAAACGACAATAAATAAATTACAATGATATTAATTAAAGATGAAACTTTAGAACATAAAATATTGGGGCCGCATAAAGCTTGTCCTAGGAGCGGCAGTATTATTGTTAAATCCGCCTCTGGTCTGTGGTCAGTTCATAGAAACACCATTATTGACCTCGCTTTACGCCTTGACGTAAAGCGAGGTCTACAGCGAGAAGTTATGTCAATGAGCCTCCATTGCAGCCCATAAATAATTTAAAGGCGTATAAGTCTGTGGGTTTTCGACTTTTCGTTAGCCTACCTTTTAGAGATTTGCAGGCAACTTTCATGATATTTCCTCCTGGGGTATCGGCGACCAGATACCCCTCATAGACGACTCCAAATCTTCCCTCTCCGATTTCAGTCTGGGTGACGGTCAGTTCCAGTGGAGTGATCCTGCGAAGAGAGGGATTCCACTGAATTCCACCCATCCCTTCCATCTCCAGATTATCCTTCTAAAATATCACAGACAAATCGCAATTCTCAGAATCCCAGACGACTTCAATCATTCAATGGTACTTGAATCAACTGATAGGTCTATCGAATACCGGGAGCGTGACTTTCTGGGTTTGGAACGAACTCGATCCCAAAAGCAGTCCATAAGTTGATTGAGGTTCGCCAATCCTCCATTATAGCTATAGGCAGCCTGTTAAGCCTGTGTGCTTTCTTCCGCTTATCTTATTCTCTCCTGGAAAGTTTTAGCCTAGACTGAAACCGCACTGTTCGATACTTCGATATATATAGGCTATCCTATTCTGCACCAAATCCTAAGCAATTCGGCGGCGACCGTTGCCATTCAAATCGCTTTCCATCTTTGCAATATGCTGTCTCTCTTTGGGGCCAGACCCTCGATTCTGATCTGGCACCGAGCTGGATCTTGCGGACTTGATACAGCGACAGCGAATTAGGCCTATAGGCTTGTCTCCCTGACACAGCTGCTTGTGTGGCGCATAGGAATTTTGGAGTCTTACATTACGTTTCATTTTTATCAAGATTTGTGTCATGTCATGTTGGATTGTTGAGGTTGCGTTTGCACGTCAGCCACAAACACAAACACACTTCATTCTGAGAAATATCCTATACAGGCGTATAAACAATTGAGCTACCTTCACGTTTTTCATAGGATCACAAGAAGCATGCATGTAAATGTACATGTAGGCTCTACACGATTTATAGGCTATAGCGACCGTATGGTCTCGATCGATGCAGGTCATGTTTAATTAATTGATGGGGTGAGATCCTTTAATTACCACCGCTGCCCACTTGAGTATAAGACGCCACGCCATTTATGGTCCCCGTGTAGGCCTATAATTATAAGGACCGTGCTAGTCCGAAATTTAAATGTCTAAAATAAGCCACCTTCGGGAAGCGAACCGCACGCTCTCTTGCACAGAGGAATAATAATTATGGGACGCAGCCTATAGTATACGCTCTAACGGTCTAACCAATGTAGCTAACTGGGCTAGTAGCATATGGACCGAGTAGAAACACTTCTACAGATTTTTTTGATAGAGGTCGAAACAGATAAGCTCGACACAGTTATGCAATAGTTAGCAGGGTCTGTCATCCAACGGTTGAGATCTGAGCCTGCTGCATGATGGGTGCCTTATATAATTATAGCGATCGTGAAAAGTTTGCGCGCACGTGCTTCTACCCCACAGCAGTAGAATTAGTTGGTAGGCGGTGTTAGCTGAGAGGTAAACACACAGTCTTGCGATGCGTTCATGGCCTATAGGGAGGGATTCGTCCATAGACCGACTCAAGAGCCTAAGAAAAGAAAATGGCCGCTGTCTAACTCTGAGTCTCACTATGGGATAAGAGGCCTTTGCTTGGTTGATCTGGCTGAGGCCGCTGACGCTTCCCTGTTTGGGGCCATCTGTAGGGAACCATATGCCATGTTCTCCCACTTCTCCGGGGAATCTTCCCACCTACACGACAAAACAAAGTTAATATAACTTACGTCCTACAGAATGCACAATTTCACCCACCCCACCAAGGATAAGCGTAACTACATTCCGCGAGTCTTGTTCAAAGATTATATTAATTGTCTCATAATCACTTGTAATTGCATGTCTTGAATAACTAACTACAGCTAATATTATTGGTGTTACTTGTAACCAGTTGCGTTCATGACAACTGGATTTATTGAATAAAACAAATATTGATTGATTGATTGATTGATTGATTGATTGATTGATTGATTGATTGATTGATTGATTGATTGATTGATTGATTGATTCATTCATTCATTCATTCATTCATTCATTCATTCATTCATTCATTCATTCATTGATTCATTGATTCATTGATTCATTGATTCATTGATTCATTGATTCATTGATTGATTGATTGATTAATTGATTGATTGATTGATTGATTGATTGATTGATTCATTGATTCATTGATTCATTGATTCATTGATTCATTGATTCATTGATTCATTGATTCATTGATTCATTGATTCATTGATTCATTGATTCATTGATTGATTGATTGATTGATTGATTGATTGATTGATTGATTGATAATATCAGGTTAGGTTAGATTGATCGGGTCAGGTCAGCGAGAATGGTGAGGAAAAGGTCATGACCTGTCGTTTGTAGTTCTTGCGTTGACGACGACCGTTGCTGTCATGTGACGAATGTTGCTGTGACCGCTTCTTGGCCGAATGACGCTTCCAGAGGATGAAGATGAGCAGCAGCAGGACCACGACCACTGCCACGCACGCAATACTCGCCAGGACGATGACCACGACGTCCGGTCCAGTGGATGAAGAAGGAGGAGGAGCAGCAGCAGCAGCTACAGAAGCATCCAGAATTAAATATTAACTATGCTAACATTTCCATGGGCATTAGATGAAACCATATTGGACCCATATATTGGTCCAAAATTGGTCCTCTTCGGGTCCGGATTTTTTGCATTTTGGGGGGACAGATAGGACCCAGCCAAAACTTTGACGGACGATCCCCCTCTCTCCCCCATGATTTACGCCACTGCTAGAGAGCTATATAGGATGATTTGATTTTAAGACCAGACCCCCGACATGATTGATAAGAACCAGCAGGCTCTCTGTTAAATATCGAACGATTGATGTGACCTGGCGCCGAGCTCATCTGAATTTTCTTCATTGACTAAATATATAGGCCTAGTGTTTCTGAACATAATATTATAAAAGACCTAATGTATCTGAACATGTAGTGTATCTGATTAAGAACTATATATCTACGTAATAAAATGTATCTACATAAGTAATGTCGTAAGTTCTTAAAAGACATGTTTTTGCATATGATTTGCTATATTTCTGTATATTTTGTATAGTTTATGTGACGCATCTAGATCTACACCTACAGTTTAATATAGCCTGTATGTAGGCTAATGTATCTGTATATATGTAAAGTACCAAGACTGTTGCGTCTCTTTTAGAAACCCACGTCTCCCTAGACTCGAAACTCAAGCACGAATGTCTATAGTAGGTTATGCCACATAAAGACCTTTTTTAAAATCTTTCTCAAAATGCTCTTATCTTTGTCAAATTACCTATCCATCTGTCTCTCTCTGTGTCTGTGTATGTGTCTGTTTCGTCTGTCTCTGTCTCTGTCTGTCTTAGCGGACTGATCTTTTGGATGTTGGCCTGATTACGGCTTTTTGTTTTTGGTGCGCTATCGGTTGAGCCTTGTGCGTAAGACACCGGCGCCATAGAAGTCGCTAATTTAATTATTATTGTAATAATAAAGGTGGAGTTTTGATCTTTGAACCGTGTAAGATGAACGGCGGAAGACTATGACGACATTTCTTCTATAGATGTGATATTAAATACTTAACAAACGAAACCACTTAATTCTCTATAGGCATAATTAATTGGCTGCTGATTAGATCCAAGTTAATTGAAAACAGACCTTGAACATGGATTACTGACCTGTGCTAGAGTCTGTTACGTTAGCGAACTGGGAGCCAGTGACTGTTTCGTAATCCACTGGTAAGGTCGTCGTTTCCTCAATGTCACCACTTCTGGTAGAACCAGCAGTACTTTCAGACGTCACTCTGTGTTCAGTACTGGATACTCTAGCGGTGATACTCGTTTCGCTAGGCTCACTACTCGTCACTTGGGTACTTACGGAAGTGCTCTCTGGTAGTGCTGCGCTTGAGCCAACCGTGGTAACAAGTGCAGGTTCCGTTGTAACAGTGCTATACTTTGTAGTACTTTCAGCAGTACTGATTACAGTAGTTATGGATGATGAGACACTGTAATCCACAAGAAAGGTACTGCCTGTTCCTTCGGCGCTAGGTACGGTACTTAGGCCTACTTCTGTCCCTGTATTATCAGCGTTGCTGGTTGTGGCACTCTGAATAGTGCCGCTTATGGTACTCTGTACAACCTCCGTACTACTATTTATCAGAATGGTACTGACGGGTACTTCGGCGCTCGCTGTGTTAACTGTGATTGTTTCAGCAGTACCAATGCTAGTGACTGTGGTACTCTCACTAATGCTGTTTGTCACACTTACTTCTGACTCAGTAGTGTTACTGGAAGGTTCTTCCGTAACGGATGCCGTTTCGACACGTTCACTTGTACCGATGTCGTTGGTGGTGTTGGTACTCTCAGTGGTACTGCTTTCGATGTCATGTGTTAATTCTGTTATACTTTCGCTAGTCGTGTCATCCACTGGAGTAGATTCATTGAAGCCAGGCGCCGTACTTTCAAAAGAAATACGTTCAGTACTTACTTCGAGATCTGCTGTACTGCCGTATGTCAGAGTGGTATTGTCAAATGTTTCAACACTGGACGCGGTCATATTTTCTGTATTTTCGAGAGTGCTGCTGCTGCTCGTATTTTGTGTGGACTCCGAGCTGCTGTCAAATGTGGTGGACGTATTTGCACTTTCTGTGGTACTCATTTCGACAGACTGCGTTATCGATGATCTGGTGGAATCTTCACTTGTATCTCTCATGGTACTTGATACCGGTACTGTGTTGTTGCTCGAATTTTCTGTGGACCCAAAGGTGCTGTCAAATGTGGTAGCAGTATTTGCATTTTCTCTGGTACTCATTTCAACATACTTCGTTATCGATGAACTGGTGGAATCTTCACTTGTATCTAGGCCTACCATGGCACTTGATACCGGTATTGCGGTATTGCTCTGTGCTTCATTGGAACTGAACCCTGTAACACTGATGTTATAAGCATTGGTACTCTCAACGGTACTTTTCAAAGCCTCGGTATTTGATGTCGACGTTACCGTACTGACGTTTTCCACATTTGTGCCTAACGGTTGCTCAGTGGTGTGTGTAGACGTGTCAGACTCCTTGTTACTGGTAAAACTGGTACTTGGAGCAGCTGCAGTCTGCCAGTAATCCGTACTACTGGTAACCAGTACCGATTCTGTACCATCTGTCGACTGGGTACTTTCCGTAAACGGTACCATGCTGTCTGTAGGTGCTCTGCTTGCACTTGTTCCAAGCGAACTAGTACTGGCGTCAGTACCGCTTTCTGCTGCCAGAGTACTAGCTGTAATCGGCGCGTCACTAGTAATCTCTTTGGCTTCTATTGCGCCTGCGGAGAGGCTGTCAGTAGAGCCATCACCTCCGGTGCCATCGACTGCTACCGACATCGCAACGCTGTCACTGACATCGCCGACGTCTCTGCCGACAACATTCGGCAGAGAATCCGGATCGGAGGTCCACTCAAGGACCATGATTCCTCCACAATCGCCGGACTTTCAGGATCGTCTCCGCTTGTCTACAATAGCCTCCAAATGTTAATACAATGGCGCTCCCTGTCAATTTCCCAAATTATCTCGATGTTTATAGGTTTGCAGCTCTCCAAGCAGGGATGCGCAAACTGCATGAGCGCCAGAATGTCCGGTACTTATAAGTACTTGCACTCTAAATGCTGGAAACAATTGAGTCGAAGGAGTACGTAACAGTCGCATCTGTAATGATAGTTCCCATGTACGCTTATCGTGGAGCTTCTCCACAGCCTACTATGACGGCCCTCCGTTCGTGTCTGCCTCTATGTCTGCGTACGTAGCCTGGTCTGTCCGTCCGTCTGTATCACTGAAGTGTGCGAATGCGTCATACTACTCGACGTCATTCTTCGCAATCATAACTGACGCCCACCGAATTATCTATGGACCTCCTTCGGTAGGCTCCACAGCCTCCACTACACGTATACGACGAACACGATACCACTATATGCTGGCATTTGTCTATCTGTCTTTGTGTTTGTAACGCTGTGTATATGTAGGTCTATGTACGTATTATATGTGTGCGCATGCACGCGTATTTGGATTAAATGTATGTAAATATGTAGGCTATGCACGAGTCTCAGCATATGTGTTTATATATATATATGTATGTATGTAAGTGTATATATATATAACAAATGTTCATTAGGGTGCATCAAGAAAAATATTTTTTTATATTTAGGTTGTCTATTATTTAATTGTTTTCCATTAACTTATAGAAGCATTATGGTATGAAAGAAAATTTAATAAAAAAATATTTAGAGGTCCCCCCCGGCCCTTACAAGTTTTATTGAATTAGACGACAATCATAACTACAAAGATGATTCAACACTTTGTCACAAGTCTCGTGGCTCTCGCCACCGTGTCTTCGAAACACCTCAGACTCAGTATCAGGCTACGGGTCAGGGTCAATAAAGAGACCACAGACTCATCTGGGTACTGAGTTATTCGGATTTGGTCCTCCAATCTGTGTTCATGATGCAACAATCTGGTATTCGGTTGCCCACCTGCAAGCAGGTTTTGAGATGCATGATGTAGGGCCTACCACTGCAATCTAGCAGCACAAAGTGAGAGACCATGCAGGATCTCTTGGGACGACATCAAGATTTACAACAGCCAAGGAAGTTTTGACACAAGTTAAAACTTTGTATTTAAAAGCCAACATACCTATTGTAACAGAGCATGAGCATGCGAAAAAAATTGTAAATCTCCTCGATGATAACAACTAACTTCGTTCAATTGATAAGAGCCGTCGTGAAACGCCAACCACAAAACTGGAAGAAATGCAGTCTATGTTAGCATAAACTTTTCAGCTCTGGCCACCAAATGTGAGAGTTTGGTTAAGAATGCAGAGGATATGGCATTCCTCTAGTCAATGAAGGGTGACAGAGCTGCAAGACACTGGCCACGAAAGTTTCCAGACGTAATTGTCAAGGTGCCTCGGAATTTCAGTGTCTTAACCTGGCACATCATGCGATCGAAACATCAACTGCAACGGTGTCGTCTGAAGTTACATGTATAACTGACGAGAGTGACACTGACAAACCAGGGGAATCTGCTTGGGCTTCAGAAGATGATCTGGAATTTGAAGCTGCATCAAAAAAAGATTCCACCACAGCTAACACAGCCAACAGGAACAATGGCTTTCATACAACCAAATGTGCTAAGCCGACCAAACCTTGTGTCACTTGCAACTTCACTGATGACACCAACACAGTAAGCGGCATTCAGGCATGGATTGATAACCGAGTCTGGAGGTGATGTATCCTTGGTTGCTGCTTCTTATACGACTGCAGATCGCTCTCGACGCAAGGTAGTGGGTGAAATAACGTAACAGATCTAAGACTATGTACACTGCATTGGGATGAAAATATGACATCCACTCTTACAAATCACCATGTTGCTGAAGGACGCTTGACTGTAATTGTGGGTGAGGCAATACAGTTAAAGTTGCCGGGAGTGCCAAGTTATTTCAAGGCTACGGACCAGTAATGTGGAGAAATCATTGCAGAACTAACAATGAAGCTCATGACAAGATGGCATTGTAGCGATACATGACATTTGACACAACAAGCTCAAATACTGGCCACCTTACTGCAGCTTGTATTTCCATACAAGATCAGTTGCAGCGTGCTGTCCTCTGGTCAGGCTGTCATCATCATATTGGTGAAGTTCGTCTATCTCAAGTGTTCACAGATCTGAAGATCGAAGCAAAAAGTCATCAGATGTCACATTGTTCACAAGGCTTAGAAGTAAATGGGATTTGATATCACACAATTTCTCCCAGGTTCTTCAATTTTGTCCAGCTGATCATGACATGCAGGCCCAAGAGCTCCAGGCAATGATGAAGGCTGACGTGATCGCCTTAGCTAATGAGCAGTTTGAATATCTACGTGACGATTATCTCGAGTTTACTGAGCTATCACTTGTTTACTTATCTGCTTCTAAAGGTGAAGTGACCTTCTCCTTGGGAAGCAGATAAGTGACCTTAGAAGACCTAGTGCTCTGCATAAGGCAAGGTGGATGGCTAAATTGATCTACTGCCGTAAAATTGCTCATTGTGAGTCACAAATATCAGAAATGCTGACATGCATTATAACCAATAGTTTGCAAAGGCCCAAATACATGCATTTACAACTTTCATTACTCATGTACTTTTTAAAAATTAATTAAAAACATGGGAACAACATTGAATTTGATACGTGTCATTGTTAGAGTCATAGTGTCACTAAAATTAAGCGATTACATGGGATTTAATATAAATGATTCTATGGTTTAGTCGAAATTGCGTATTCGGGGTTATTCGGTTAAATGTTTGCCACTGGGGGACCTCTAAATGAAGGTCGATTTAAAAAATCTTTTGTCTAATCCAATGTTAGTCATAATGGAACAGAATGTACATACAGACAGCGCGATATAGACACTTCAAATTTTTGCCATGCAGTTGTGATGCACCCTAATGTTCATATCAAATTTTAAAATAGACATGACTGCAATATTGAAACACAGGCCGACAGACAATATTCAGATACCTTACAGTATAATAAAAAAAACAAATCTAGTGTGGAAACAAAATGTTTGAAGTTGCTGGTCCAGCTGAATGGAACTCTTTACCAGAACCAATCCGAAGATCATCCTCAATTAAAATCTAAACTTAAAACTTATCCAGTGGCGTAGCAATGATTTTGGGGGCCCTTGTGCAGAGCTTTGGTGGTGGGCCCCTTGAACCACCTCCCTCCATTCGATTTCAAACAAAAACGCTGTTCAAAAAACGCTGTTGCATACAACATAAAAGGTGAGATAATCAAATTGGACAAGTCTAAATTCTACGGTAATCTAAGAAGAGGAATACTAAAAGTTAAAACGGTCTTTTGCGCTCTTTCTCTTGGCCAAAAATATCCACCACTTTTGATCTTTCATATGTTGCAACAGTCACAGGTAAAGTCAGCAGCAGCATGTAGGCAGTGTAGACATCACTGAATGTAGACGAAAGAGCATGATAGTCTACGAGTAGGCTAACAGTTGTGCAATTTCGAAGATGGTTGACTTCGTTGACAACTTCGAACGAAAGCTTGAGCGAAATTACAACAGCTAAGCTGGAAAAGATAGCGAAATGTCGGTATCATACGGTTTATCTAACAGTTCGGCTGCTGCATACAATTCGTCGTCAGAGGTATCTAAGCGTATCGAAGGCAAGAGCGCGCTGAACGTTGCAGCCAAAGAACTATTAAGGCTGAGAAATCGCTGTTTGATTTGTCCACACGCTCTATCCACTGCAGTCTGCAGCCAAAAACACATTCACTCTGAAACGTTTCTCGGTTGACGAAGGCGATTCGTCGTAACACATTTAATCAAATAGTCTTTTTGCCTTCTTTAAACGCCTTTCTTTAAAATGATCTTTAATGCCCCAAGCTTTTGCCAGACTAACAGCAGTATCGCGGATAGAATCGTAGGCCTATAGCCTACTCATTCCGCAATCCGCATGCTCTGAAATTTCTCATGCAATGCCTTGATCAGATCACTTGCTTTCCTCAGGCCGCACTGCGGAGATTGTAGTAGTTTTGAGATGCCATGGGTTGCTTCTGGAATTTTTTTTAATTGTCCATACTGTGTAGTGCCGTAGTGGAAAATATCAACAAATGAACAAAAACCCATGTAAATTATTAACACGGCCCCGTGACGTAGGACTTGACATCAAACTGATGGCCAAAGATTAAAGATAGCCTACTAACAGATTTTTTTATGGCATACCGGTTGTTTACTAAATCACGCATTTGGGCATTCAGATTTCAGTCTCTGCTAATGCAAATAAAACTTGAGTGCGTACGCTGTAAACCTATAGATTTAGACTTGGTTAAGTTGATTTGATTACATTCTGAAAGGAAAACCGTTCTGACGGTCTGACCGCCGTGGGTCCTTAACCACCGGGGCCCTTGACCGCCGGGGGGCCCCTGACCGCGCCGTGGGCCCTTGTGCATTGCACAACCTGCACAACCCATTGCTACGCCACTGAACTTATCTCTTCTCTAAGTACTATGATTGATTAGTAAGTACATTGTAACGCGTCCTTTGAGTTTTATTAAGGCGCGTTGTAAATACAAGTTGTATTGTATTGTATTGTATAATATACTGTACTGCACAGTACGTGTAATATATATATAATGGACAGGAGCGTAGCCAGACTCAAATTCAAGAGGAGGCAACTTCACAGACCATTGGCAAAAATCCTGGTTATTGGTCAATAAGAGTTCCAGTATATAAAAAATCAAGAGGAGGCAACTGCCTCCTCGTGCCTCCATGTAGCTACGCCTATGATAATGGCATGATCAAAAGTTAGTTGGATGCGGAGAACAATGCTTGCGAAACCATGCTTGTTGCCACTAATTAAGGGCCTATAGTGCAAGACCTACCCTAAACTTTATTCGAAAAGCAGTGAACTCCTCTGTTCATAGCTAGTATTTACCTCATATGAAATCATGCGTTGAGGCGATTAATAAATTAATTATCGAGACAATTGTAGGCACCATACATGTAGTGTGATTATGTGATTTATTATGTAATCCTTTACAGCTGATACAGACAGTGCTACAAAATATTTGGTGGAAACATCAACTGAAAAGTCTATCATCGCTGGAGTTATTTTTAGATTTTTCATTTTGATATATTCATAAAAAGTGACATGAATTTTAAGGAAATATTCTTAAGGCGCGACCCATGCGCACGTAAGGCATGCAAATGTGAAAGTCATTCTAGAAGTGGCTCACTTCCCTGGGAAAGTAGGCCTATATTCATAACACTTATTTCATGTTGCATGTCTTATGTGCACAAGGTCAGTATAAACCCGAATCTGTCTTATTGCACGGCACAAACGACTTGTCCAGGGTCATTAGGCGGCTGAGGCCTACACAGCAGGTACGAAGACAACATCGTTTGATTAGAAACTCGGCAGCTACAGAATCGACCGCTGTGCCTAACAATAGAACACATGTAGGCCTAGAATTAAGTGCACAGCTCGTAACTCTCTGCATGCAGTCCATCATGTTTATGCCTCTATTTTATCTCTGGGCTTTTAACTCTTCTTACATTAAAATAATGTGCAATAAGCGAATGGAGGACTGGTGTAATAATTAAGAGAAAGATCTTAAAAACTCGTAATGACAATACCAAGTGCTTCTGAATCATTGTTATTATTATTATTATTATTATTATTATTATTATTATTATTATTATTATTATTATTATTATTATTATTAACAATGTCTTTGGCAGACTCAACTCTTCAAAGTTCCTGTAAAGCAATTTCGACGGACGGGTCTATCTAAAAAAAGGTGCCACATCGGGGGGAGGATCCAGGAGGCCAATCCGGCCATGCCCCCATTTGAAATTTACACAGGACGTGGCACCCCCCCCCATCACGAAGTAGACGAGTGTGGAAATTAAAAAAAATTCAAATGTCGCAAGAGGCACACCCCTCCCAAAACCCCTCCCTGCTCGGTGCTGCGCGCCTCGGCGATCGTCCTTCGGACGCCCATTTGACCCCCCTCATAAACCTTCTGAATCCGTCACTGTGCCACATAATATATATTATATTCAGATATGCACATACACAAAACATCACAACGACAACTCTTGCTAAATTTAAATCTGTCATATCATAAACAATCAAAAAATTACTGCAAATTACAAAAACATAAGCAAAAGGACGTCTAAGAAAACACACAAAAAACATAAATAACACTAGTTTATAAACTATCCAGAAGTTCACACGGCGCCCATAGAGATGGCGCCGTCCGTGAAGCACCAGAGGACGCTGCGGGTCTGTGTCGGGCACCAGACGCAGCCCCGCCCGAAGCAGAGGTCACGCGTGGCGCCTCCCTCCGGGTAGCTGTCGCTGAGAGAGCCTTCGGGGATCTCTGACGGACAGACCTCGTCGTTGATGTAGCCCAACACGGCACTCCGCCCGTCTCGCTCGGACACCAGACGCAGCCGCGGGCCTCGCAGTTGGCCTGGTTGCCGCCGTCCGACCACGGGTAGCAGCCGAGGTGGGATGAGTCCCCAGAGGCCAACGGCGAACAGTTGCCCTGAGCCGCTACGAACCCCACTGCAAAGAACACAAGGAGACAAAAAACCATCTATCTGAACACTTATAATAGCGCCTGCTTTTAACCGACCTCTCTGAATAGATAGAAGTTATAGTATTACCATAACGACATCTTATGGCTACCAGGGCCGTTTGACGTTGCCATCCTCCTTTTCCGAGGCTTGGGACTGGCACTTCAGGTATACAGTGGCGGAATCCTGAATAGGTAAAGACTTGTACGGTATGGGGTCTGTTCGATAGCGAACTGAGTCTGAAATCAGACGACTTCGTGGAACGACCGTCGACAAGTTCTCTTTTGCTCTAGATTAAGATTTATTTTATTGATCTTATGCACATAACAAGTGAAATAATAATTAAATAAACAAACTAATCATTCTGTCGGTCGGTCAGTCGACCTATCAAACAGTCAGTCAGTCAGTCAGTCAGTCAGTCAGTCAGTCAGTCAGTCAGTCAGTCAGTCAGTCAGTCAGTCAGTCAGTCAGTCAGTCAGTCAGTCATTCATTCATTCAGTCAGTCCGTCAGTCAGTCATTCAATCAGTCAGTCAGCCAGTCAGTCAATATAGCCCCTTCTTCTTGTGGTTCTCTGCCTGTTAGGCAGGTTCAAATGTCCGACGTCGCCAATCCTCTCGTTGTTTGCCCTCTTCTTTCAGCTTCCTGTAACCGTTTCTCATCATCCAATCCAGCATCATCTGTCTTGGTCTTCCTCTTGTCTTCCTCTCCTCCATTTTCCCTTCGGTGACCGTTCTTAATATAATGAGTCTCCTCTCAGCGTGTGCCCGATCCATTTCCTTTGCCTCTCTCTTATTGTGCCTATAAGGACTCTTTCTTCTCCAATTATTCCCATCACCTCTTCCAGGGCCGGATTAAGACTTCCGGGGCCCTAACCCCAAACATGGGCGTCCCGGAGAGGGGGAAGGGAGCATTTGCGCCCCCGGATTTTGCAAATATCTAAAAAATTACTTATAATCTTGGTTTTTAACAATGAATGGCTATGATTTTTCCACAGTTTAATTTCTTATCCAAACTAGTCAAGATAACCTGAAAAATGTAAAATATTTTAAAACATTGAAACTTTAAACAGTTTTGTGTATATAAAAAAATAAACGTTCAGAAATAAACGTTAAAAAAATAAACGTTCAGAAATAGCTGAAAACAGATCCCAGAACGCTAAGAACTGGCTCCATATCATGTCAAAAACTTCCAAAAGCATTGGCGGCTATTGGGATCCGCGCCACATTGTATTGTATAGATGTCTGCATCATAAATCTAAATGCATAAGGTCTTTGCTGAATCCAGGTATTATATATCTATGGTTAAAGACAAAGACGGTTATAGATATAAATGACGTCATTCAGTGGTCTATGACGTCATCGCGTTTCTATGGTTTCTCGTGTCTTTGTTGGTAGCCATTTTGAACAGAAAGAGCGCAATTTCTTACAAAATCTTTGGTTTCTGAGCGAATTTCTTAGCATTTGAACGAATTTCTTTGCTTCTCGCTTTACGTTAAACGAGATGTCATCTGCAGTCGCTAATTTCCACAAATCTGCTGAAGTTCTTCCGAATTCTGCTCATCGAACTGATGTTTTCATCGAATCTTCGTCGAAGGGTATACCAGATAAACCCGAGTAATTATGAAACAACAATTTTTCTTTTTCGAAATTTGTAATTTAGGCCTAGCCTACTTGTCGCTTCCATAAGACGATGTGGACTGCAATCTGTTTCAGGGCCTTTTATTAGACCAACTTAAGTGAATCATCAGCTGATAATCTGAAACATTAGAATATTCTAATGCTTCAGATATCAGATGATGATTCACTTAAGTTGGTTTAATAAAAGGCCCAGAATACAGCCGAGACAGAAGAAAATGGCGCTAGGCATTTTAATTAGGCTATATTTCAGTATAGTAGTTTTTAGTGTTTAATAATAATAATAATAATAATAATAATAATAATAATAATAATAATAATAATAATAATAATAATAATAATAATAATAATAATAATCTTTCCTTTATTGAAGCGTCTGACAAACGCACTGCGCTGTACATTTACATGTTATGCAATTTAAATCGTAACTACTAACAGAAACGACAACTTATTTGGCTATAGCTGCCTGCAGGATCGCTGACGACAAGCTTGCCTCAATTCGTATGTGACAGCAGGGTAACAATGTAATATGATAGCCCACAAACATTGATTTTCTTATTCAACCTTATACACTGCGACAACTGAGAATCAGTCTTGCGTTTATTGTGCGACATTGCAGATTTGACGACAGAGGTTCCCTTCTGTCGCGATGATGTGAGGTAAGGGCGACGTTAACGGTCCTGGCAGCCATACCATACATGTGATAACATCACCAGCGCTTGCTAATAAGCTGGTACCCTGCGCTTAGCTTAGGGGCCGTAAATAAATGACGAGTTTGGCCGAATTTTTACCCATCTCTCCCTCTCGTCACTCGTCTTCACAAAAGTTACACCCCTCTGATAAATGACGTCACAAATTTCCGACCTCTACCTCCCCTAGGTGCGTGACGTCATTTATGGACGGCCCCTTACAAGTGTGGCTTTAGAAGTTTCATATCGTAGGGAACCTGGGCAAGTCCTTCACTCGCAATTGCTCATGCGCTTCGGCGGGAAACTCCGATTCAATGTCCGCGCTGGAGTCGGGAGCGCTTCTGAGTAGAAATCTTGAAGGGGCGCTATAACAATTGCTCATACATACATACCTGTCGCCCATTCCAGCGCTCTCTTGATGGTCATCATTTCGGCGGCTCAGATCGACGTGTAGACGCTCTCGTGATAGGCCATCGAGGGTGCGTAGAACGAGTAGCTTGCACGCCGGACAGTTGTTATCGACATTTGCATAACGAATTTCTAGACAGCGTAATGATGGTGTTCGCCCGATAACTATTAACTAATAGACAAGAACTAAATGTCGCACAGTCTAATTAGATTTAGTTACTTCTATTGTACCACAGCCGTGTTAATCTCTGTTTTTTTATTGTCTGTAGTCAATCGAGCCAGTTGTTCACTATCGCCGTCAGAAGTGGCAAAGATCCCTCAAGAGAATAGCCATCAGTCGGCAGATGGCGGTTTTCGTGGCTGGAACGACGAGCGACACCTGGCGACAGCTGTAAGCTTACACCTACATTATTGAAACAAAGTGTATGTTCGCCCTTTAACATTTCACCCTTCTTTTCCCACACGTATAGGAAGGGTAAATGATGAAGGGAGAAGCCGAAATTGATATGTAATAAGACGAGGTGACCTTCAGGTGTATCAGTAGGTGCCACGACAATTCGTCTACAGACGTTTCATCTACAGACATTCCGTCTACCGACATTTCATCTAGCCTACTAAGTTATTTGATATTGTAACTTTAAAATGGAAGCTGGATTGATGAAAAAACTGTTTCCCTAAATGGAAGTGGTATTGATGAAAACATTCCTGTGTTGAAATAGAAGCTGGATTTATCGAAATAATTTTTCCAGTAAAAAGAAGCTGGATGCCAAGCTGGATGCATGGATGAAACTAAGTTTCCATTCAATAGAAGTTGGATTGATAAAAATAATCTTTTCAGTAATTAGAAGCTGGATTCCTGAGAATATAGCCTATATAGCACGTTTTAGCGAAACTATAAGAAAGCGGCCTCTGTTGATTAGCCGTAATGGATACAGATACACAAGTTTGTAGACGAAATGTCGGTAGACGAAGTGTCTGTAGACGAAGTGTCGTAGACGAAAAGTCTGTAGACGAGTTGTCGCGGAACCGTATCAGTATTTTAATTCGGAAACTTCTATTGCGCTGGTATCACTATGTGAACAAAGCATTAATATGATAATCGCTCATGAGCGAAACTGCTAATTTTAGACTAACGGAATGCATATGTTTAATGGAGAAACGGTGGAGAATAGAAGACCAGGATCGGATACTCAGCATACTTAAGCAGACTGTGTATCATAGTCAACTAAGCCGTGTTGTTGAAATAGCAATAACAACGCCATCTAGCGAGGTATCAGTTGCCATCTGAAAGCTATGTGACCTCTTAGGCAACTAATTTTACTTTAAAATATCCAAATATCACGTGAATGATTAGCTATTATTTTGCTTTAAATGTGTCGCTATATAATTATAATAAATTGAATTGTCCATAAATTACCGGTAGAATTTATGAGTAGATCCCCATTGTTTTCTTTAAAACATTTTTGTGCTTGTACGCAAAATGTAGGTCCTAGTTTTGTAGGCCTACAACCGTATACGAACTATAGTGACTATTTATTTTCTAAACAATTGTCGTAAGGTAAGCTTAGAATTGAGGGAGTTTTACATTACGTAATGTTCACATATGAAAAGAAACGTGGAAAACTTTATTGAAGCAAGCGCAGTGTTTTAGTTGTCGGGGGGGTTGGGGGGGTTCAACCCCCCCAGTTCTTTTTCCAACCCCCTCAGCTAAGTAACTGAAAAGATGCTGGGGGGTCAGGTCTTGACCCCCCCGGCTGTTGCTCTGTCATCAAGTACAAAAGAATATATAGCCCAATTCCTTTACTTTTAAGTAAATTAGTTACTTACTTACTGTTATTGTTTGTGACTGAGAGCGGAGAACCAGCCTACATACATGTAATTAAGGTGAAAGCCAATTTCTGTAACACGTTTATTTCCTTTTCCTCTTCGAGCACATGGTTGAGGCTATTTAGTGTGTGGAGAAAGACATATTGCATTGAGTAGAGTTTGGAATGAGTAATTCTGACGCAGCTGATGTTTTGCTTGAATATTCTATGCTTAAAAAGAGCGATGGTTTAATGCTTAGGCAGAAATTACAGCCACTTATTACTTTGTTGGAAGTTCTACCTGTTTCATCTGCTGAGTGTGAAAGAGGATTCAGTCAGATGAATTTATGTCACACTAGTGGAAGAAACAGGCTTCTGGTGAGTTCAGTGAATGATCTGTTGATGATTGGCATCAATGGTCCACCTCTAGCTGCATGGAATGTAGAAAAATATGTTATTTCTTGTCTTAAAGCTGGCAGACATGGTGCTTTGGACAAAGCCACTGGGTTACCAAAGAAAAAAGAAATTACAAAACATAGTCCAAAATTATTTTTTTAAACTACCGGGTATAGTGTAAGAACCTATAGATGCATTATGGTTTGTGTTATTGAATTACTTTCCAAAAACCAGGTGTTTTGTCTATGTGGTCATGCATGGGCGTTTTTAGGGGTGATTTTACAGGTTCAACCCCCAAAATAAATGCATTATCATGTTATTAAAAATTAAATATGTAGAAAAATGCGACCGTTTCCAATGGAAAACCCCGAAAACTTAAAAGTTAAAACCCCCTCTGAAATTTTTTTCCTGGCTACGCCCCTATGATTATGTAATTCCTTTGTTATGTCGCATAGATAAATTTAAAGAAGAAACTAAGATATCTCAAGAGTCGTCAGTTGTTTCATAAAATTAACAACATTAAAATTTAATTTAGACCTGTGATCGTGTACCTTCGAAATCTGCAAAATTTTCGACCCCCCAGTTAGTTTTTGACAACTAAAACACTGAGCAAGCGGGTGCTTAGCGTGGCGCGCTTGAATACACTTTACTTGCATGCACGTTCAATTCTAGTCTCATAGGTCATGTAACACTCAATGTTACGACTTTGAAACGCACAAATTGCAATAGACATTAAGACAGACAGACAATAAGTGGCAAACGCACAAACATAGAACAGGAACGTACATTAAAAGTCTAGTTTTAAATTCCTTGGCTGTATTAAGGGATGCATGGGGATACCGGCTACAAATCTAATCGCGTTTTTTGAGGAATCTGAAACTTGGATAAGTTAGATTTATAAGCAGAGGCCCACACAATGTTACAATTGGTTAAGTAAAGGTATATGAGAGTATAATAAAGAGAGGATCGGGCCTGCTGGGGTCATATTTTAGCTATCCGCGAGAAAATTCCTATTATTTTAGCAACCTTAGATGTGATATTAGTTACGTGTTCCTTCCATGACAAGTGTTGTTGGTCAACATAGATCACTAGAAACTTGGAGGATTGAACTTGAGTCATGGGAATGAAACTAAGTCCGTGTGATCTACGTTCAGTCAAGTTTCAGTTAATACCAGTACGGTTACAGGAATGAGGTTCAAGAGTTCATTTATTTTATTTTATTTGCTTAGCATACTACCAGAGGCGGAGACTTAGGGGTGACAGAGGGGACGGTCCCCCGAAACTTGAGGTAGGGGGCGGGGGCGGAGCTGCTCATATCCCCCCTAATATTTCTGAAATAATTCATGAATATAATAATAATAATAGCTATGAGTGACAGCTGGTTCTTATCAGCACTCAAATAATAGAGCAATTTTGTTCAGATGACAGCTTAAAATGCTACCATTACAGTGTGGAAATTCACAAAAAATAGGGAAGGGGGCACATCCCCCTCCCAAACCCTCCCCTGCTCGGCGCGTCGCGCCTCGCCGATCGTCCTTCGGCCGATCCGCCGGTCCCCCAAACCCAAGACCAAGTCTCCGCCTATGCATACTACGACAATTTAAGTGCATCACTGAGAAATTGGAAGGGAGTGAGGAGTATTCGAAAGATAGGGAGTAGGGTGTGGATGAGTAGGTATTAGGGGCCGTCCATAAATGACGTCACGCTCCTAGGGGGGTCGGGGGGGTCGGAAATTTGTGACGATGTGTGACATGGGGTGGGGGGTCTGAGTAGTGTGACGTCACACCAGGTCTATGTTATTAAATTTAACAATTAACAACAATTTAATATTAATAATAACAGCACTAATTTTGAGGATTAACTTTTCATTATTTTTTCAATTATTTTAATGTATACGGGAACCATTATTAATAATTTTCCAATTATTTCAATATTTGGTCACCGTTAGATTTTAAAATATTCATGCTTTCGCTATTTGTTCCATGAAGGAGCATTTTGCTTCGCCATGGAAATTGGTTTTAGGGGGTCAGAGCTTTGTGACGTCATTTTCGGAGGGGGTCTTACTTTTTGTGACGAAGTGTGACGAGGGGGAGGGGGGTTAAAAATCGGCCAAAATAGCGTGACGTCATTTATGGACGGCCCCTTAGTTAGAGACAAGTCGGTAAAGAAATTGAAGTCAGAGTCATTGGAATTTATAAGAGGGCGACTGTTACCTTCATCAGTTAGCAAGTCCATACTCTGTATATTGGAGTAATTTAAGTGCTTAGCGTTATTAGGGCAGACCCAATGAGATGTTATATTATAAGCGCTAGAGAGCGTATGACGTATATTTCCTTCAGGTCGCAGTGAAGTCACTCACAATCGCTAAGCGACCTTGACCCCAAGCTAGGCATTCTAAATATAGATATCGATGTTTACTTTTGCTTAGCCTATCACAGCTGAAGTTGTACTGTGAAATGAAGCTTGCATGACGTCAGCCAGCGCTCATTAACATAATTGGTGACGTGTCCACGCAATAAACGTCAATGATGACGTCGATATCTCGATTATGACGTCAGTCAACGTTCATCTTGGCTAGCCAAGGCCTTTTTTGAATCAGCAGCCTCAACATAGATGGTAGATGCTCGCTCTAGTGGTATATTTATAAATTTTATATATTATACATCTCTATGGGCAGACCCTATATAGTTGTTCCTATTGAGGGACAGGGGCGTCCATCCCCCTTATGCCTATGAAGCATTCCCCCCTCATGTCATCAGATTAGCCCCCCCCCCTCACTACGACCGTCCCAGACGATTGGTCGACTGTCGACAAAAGAGAAAATTTCGATATCAAATTTGAATCACGATTTTATTGTTGAATTATTCATTGAATTCTTTATTGAATTCTTTAACTTTTAGTTCACTAATCACAGTAATCAGCAACATTATGCATTATAAATATGAAGGCTTGTACACAGACAGAGGCATACTGCCATCATCATCATCATCATCATCATCATCATCATCATCATCATCATCATCATCATCATCATCATCATCATCACATATCGTTTATTTCAAAGAAAAATCAAGTTGACACAGCCGCAACTTCAACAAGCAATATAGTGCATTATGCGGAATATTCTGAGGTCAGCGTGGCCTAATATTGTGGGCTTCACAATACTGTCAGTAAATGTTCTTATACAGCATTCTGGGAATAAAATTCCTGAGCGGCGAGACAATAAAAACATTATGCATTATAAAATATGAAGCTTGTACACAGACAGAGGCATACTGCCAGAGCGGCGAGACAGTACTGCTCAGTTGTTTCATTTCAGAAATTAATCGATGTGTTTTTCATTTGAAAAATGCATTTCTTTGTTTAAAAAATAATAAAATCATTGAGCAGACGTTTAACGTAAAAATTTTTTATTTCCCCCCCTGAAAAGCCAATGAAGATTTCTGCTTCATTCCCCCCCATAGGATGGACGCCCCTGTTGAGGGATGGTCTGTTTGTGAGCTAGTGTATTGTGGTATGGTTTCATCAGAATACTCGAGAGATAAGTTGGAATATAATTATAGGCATTCAGTGTTATGGGCTGATAGTTGGTCAGAATGATCAGATTGGTAGTGTAGTAAGTTGTAATTACCAGAGGTATTCAAATTCACATGTAAAGAATGTGACATAATACAATAAATGTGCACACACACACACACACACACACACACACACAAACACACACAAACACAAATTAATACAGTTAAACTTTACTTAACTAAAAAAACAAGCAGATAACGGTCTACTACAGAGACCTCACTGGGTAGACCCGTGACCGAATGCAGATCATAAAAGAAATAACGTTTAATAAGGTGTAATAAAGTGACTAATTATAGTAATGACTTCTCCATTGTTTAGTCAAAGAACAGCTGAAAATAAGCAAGTTCAAAAGCAAAGAAATTCTAGGAGAATCTTTCCAATAGCTAATAATGCATAATTATTGTGTATGCATATTTTAAGTAAAGACAGACTTTCTGGATTTAAGTAAAGACATACTTACTGTAGTTATGTAAACAGACTTTCTGTAGTAGTGTCTACAGATTTTGTATTACCGTATATACAACTTATTTGAAAAGTACATTATGTAGGCCTATTGTACAGAACCTTATGAACATTAGGTAATCTTCGTTAACCTATAGGTTGCCTCGCATTCAGAGGGAAGATATGTAGTATGTAGTAGGCACTTGGATAGAGCACATGCGGACATAGCATATGGTAGTGAGATAGGATGAGTTGCGCGCCTGATGCTTTTGGCGTCATAATGTTTGTTATAAAGTCGTCGCTACATGTAAGCATGTAGATTCATGGGTTTCTTTTCTCTAGGAGCTACGTAATTAACCAACCAATCCGCAAAAGAATTAAGTTTCGACCTTACCTTATTCTTCGCTTCAATCAAAACATTATTAAAACGAGATTTCCATGTATTAGATGGAAGTGTATACTTACCTGGAACAAGCGTTGGAACCTTAATGTCTGGAACTGGAGCGTCTAGCAGATCGCTTTCGTGTACAGTCTTAACGCTTTGTAAAAGTCTCGATGATAGGAATGTCACGAGATCCGCTTTTCGCAGTCCCGAATATCTAACCAGGCCATTCTCTTTGGCAATGTTTCGTAATTGTTTTACAGTTTTCGTTTTGTATTCCATTTTATATACAGAAGATTTTTCTTTAAGTTAAAAATGAGATAACTTAACGACCGTGTGACGACTCATCATCAAAACTGACGACTGATCGAAACTGTTGGGAACTTTCGCGCGCGATGACTCATCGATCGATATCTTGAGGATTTCCGATAGTTTTTTTTTAAAGAAACGCGTGGACGTGTGATCATTAATAACCTAGGCTATGGGAGAATCACGTATATTTATGTAGCTCCTTTGTAATGCGCCAGCTAGCAACAAATAGTACTACTGGCGTACTGCAATTTGAGTTGGACCTCAACTTATCCTACTAGATTGGATAAACTGACTAAGTTACAAAGAAGAGCAGTGCGAATAATAAAAGTATAACGTCCATACCTTACCCATATTTCGATAGATGAATATTCTGAATATTGAGCAGATAAGACAGTTGCAAACTGGTATCGTTACCTTTCAATTCACTCATAAACTACTACCTCTTAATTTTATTGATTATTTTACGAATGTAAAAGATGTATTGTATTGTATTGTATTTGAACACTTGTTATAGCGCCCCTACCAGATTTCCCATTCAGAGGCGCTCCCGACTACTGCGCGAACGCTGAATCGGAGTTTCACGCCGAAGCGCATGAGCAATTGCGAGTGAAGGACTTGCCCAGGGTCCCTACGCGGCGACTTTGAGTTGGTGGATTCGAACCCGCAACCCTCCAGCTGCAAGGCACCGAAAATACCCCTAAACCACCGCGCCCCAGTTGTATTGTGATGTGTTGTATTGTGTGTTGTATTGTACTCCACGTTTATAATGCGACCGAGCCACCCGCAGTAAAGATCCGAGAAATTAATCTCTGATAAACCGACCCGACCGGGAAGCGAACCCGGGGCGCCGGCGTGACGAGCAGGCTACCAACCCACTCGGCCACTCAGGATCCATGAGTGGATGATCACTATACGATGACTAGTGATGCTCCACGATAAATAAGTTTAAGAAGCAATCGATCAATTATGCCTACATGGGTTCAGTTGTTTGGAAAAAATGGCCTCGCGATATTCGGAATTTGTCTGCAGTTGCTCCCTTTTAAAGATCATTAAGAAAGTACCTAATTGACTACAAATTGTTACTAATTAAGATTCTCCTATGTTATTCATTCTGTTTTTTTATCTCCTTTAATGTCGTTCGTTGTGACGCTGTTGAGGGTTTAGTAATCTTAGCAAGTACGAAATAGAGTATTCCCCCATACATGAGTATCCCCCTTAGCGAAGTGGAGTATTCGGTTCAATTTGCATTTTTTGCGGTTTCTAAGTGTATTCAGTCGTACTGTTTGGATACAGTGTACACATAACATTTTAAAATTGCGTATCTTTAGTTTGTACGTCGACCTGAAATCAATTTACTTCGTTTTTGTGATTTTGACTGAATTTTCGCCGAGGCTATCGTGATGCGTATACCGATGGGGGAATAGAATGGTTTATCCCCTCGGATACTCTAAACCGGTTTATTCCATCCGAGGGGATAAATTCATACATCCCACCGGATAGTCTTAGGACGGATACTCTATTTCGTGATACCGGCAATGCTCTTACTTGAGTATCTGGAATCGGCATGAATAATATGGTAACGATGATGATACTTGGGGATCCTACTTAGCGGCTTATTTGTCCCTTTAGGATCTCCTAGTTACCCCCATTCAATTTATTCATGAGCCCACCCAAACAAGTATTACCGGTACTACGCTGTGTCGTATTATTTGAATCGAAAGGGATAAGATACAATAAAGATTTACGCTACGTTGTGCTGTGTTAATAATAATGATAATAATAATAATAACAATAACAATAATAATAATAATAATAATATTAATAATAATAATAATAATAATAATAATAATAATAATAATAATAATAATAATAATAATAATAATAATAATAATAATAATAATAATAATAAAATAGTAACGGTAAAAATGATAGAAATAGAATACAATGGCATTAATTTTATGTCTACCACCGTCTAATTCCTAATTCTGTGGTAATTCAGTTCTTCAATATCTTTGCCGTCCATGCCCTGGCGTTGTTTAACCATTTAAAACGAGCTTGTACTAAAATGACTGCGAAACCTCTGAATAGAAATCTGGGAGGGGCGCTATAACAAGTGTTCAAATACAATACAATACAATACAATACAGCTCGAGTTATAGTCTCAAGTGTGGGGTTTCATATTATTTACCTTCAATTCAAAATGACAAACGATTACACAGGCAGTTCGCCTCTAAAGGATGGATGATTTCTAAAATTGGATAGAAATCAACGGTTTGATATCTATTCGGAGGAACCTGGCAATAATCGACGACAGGCTTAGCCTACCTGAATGATTGGACCTGGTATCGAAGCAGCGAGGAAAGCCACTCCGATGGCTATGACCCCAAACAGCACAACTGGATATCAGAAAGAAACATCGAATTGCTAAACCAGCGAATGCTATGCTAAAGCGTGACACTAGGTTCTCGTCGAATTTCGGGATTCGTACCTTTGGCAGAGTAATTGTCACAGACTCACAGTAAGAAAATGTCATTTCTGATTAAGAAGATGCAATTCTAAACAGGAGTAGGATTCTAAGAAAGGTATACGAAATCTTGATTAGGAAAATGTGTTGCATACGTTAACATCCACATAAAGCATGGACAACTTCTTTTAACAGAAAATGAGACAATATTTATTTCATTTAGACTAATAATTGCAGAATAATCCTCCAAGTAGGCTAAACGAAGATAATCTTTATGCTGCAAATCTAACAATCCTAATACCTACAGTCATTCGTAACAGTAAAAACCAAAATATGTTTTTAGTTTATTCAGTTTTGAAAATACATTAAACAGCATCAAATAAAGTGATCGGATCTAAAATGAAGTGGCGAATATACTAGAAAAGAGTACTAGGAAAAACATACTTGAATAAGTACAGATTGAAACAGGTTTAGTAATCATCCGAATAGTTACCAAGGAGCTTGTTGATGAAAGCCTTTCTATCTTCGGGCAGGTGGTTTAGTTTCCATTTGAGAATGTCCTCCCAACAGTTTGCGGCTGCACCGCTCAGCGATGAAGACACAGTACTTCACGATACATACATACAACATGCAAATAAAACATCGTAACGTAAGGACAGGCAAGAGGTAACGAAAGGGAAAGAAACGGAAAAGAAGCGACGTACAAAGAAGCGTGAGAGGAGGAAGAGTCTTTAGACATACAAAAGTTATTGACTAGTCTGAAATGTAATACAGCTGCGGTCAATATTGCCCTATAATTATACAAATTTTAGAGATGCAAACGGGTGTAAGACAGAGCATTGGGCAACGAATGGCACTTATAGCAGTTGTGAAAAGTGCTCAGGCTCTCTGCCAAATTACCTCCCAAGGAGAGGCTCGAACCCATACATATTCTGCAAAAAGCTCACTAAGCTATCGATAAGTCAACCTATACATGTGGTAGGCCCTATATTTTTCGGAAGCATTCGGCTAAGAGACATAGAAGTTCATAAGTAAAATTTTAAGTAATTCGTTTTAATTGCGAGAAGGACATATTGCTTGATTTCTTAAACAAATGAATGCGATGGTTTCGTTTTAGTTGATGTTCGGCCTTAATCGCATGTGATGACGTCACGAGCGCCGAATGGCTGCCTGCTTATATTTTTGTCTATGTTTACAAATTTGAATTTCTATTATTAATTCATACTATAATATCTAGATGTATTTTATTTTCTATGT
The DNA here is from genome assembly GCA_020284085.1 of Aporrectodea caliginosa. Lineage (NCBI taxonomy): Eukaryota > Metazoa > Annelida > Clitellata > Crassiclitellata > Lumbricidae > Aporrectodea > Aporrectodea caliginosa. The sequence continues at coordinate 1,055,891 of JACEVL010000370.1, forward strand.
ACACCTACAGCGTTATGTCTGTTGTTAACACATTAAACGAATATATGATGATGATGATGACTTTAATTAGATTAAAACTGATTATTAGTTTAGAAATTAATTAATAATGTCCTGCACCTTAAAGCTGCGCCGTAAAGTGTGGAAAGAAAAAGTCCTGAAAATCCAGGTGAATCGGCGAAAATCGTCACGACAAAGTATGGAAGCAACTGTACAGATCAGAGAAGCATGTAATCAATTTTTATATTTTACCCGAAGTGCTGTAGTTCAGTGAAGCAATTGAACATTATCCAACATATTGTACTGTACAGTATCATAATAATTATGCGATGTAATGGAGGAACTTCGCAGGTCATTCATATAACTTATACTATTTCAACGTATCGTGAATAAGGATAGCTACGCCTTGTAATGCAATGTAATGCGAACGATCAAATGTGGCAATAATTATGCTAGAGACTCCCTCATCAGCAACACTAGGCCTATAGAATCCAACTGGGGGAAATCGGCGATAAGAAATAATTATCTGACCTGGTTTGAATTTGTGATGTCTTTGTTGGCCAGAGGATCGCACTTGATGCTCGAGTAGTAAGCCAAGACGATTAGTCCAATTATTCCAGCCATGGCGTTCATTATCACCACGGGAGGAATAATTAGCAACATTGTTCTGAGAAACAAGGCGAGTTTCCATATAACGCCAACAGTTGAAAGACGATGTCGATAACAAACTAGTAATAGCCAACTTTAAAATGAAATTAAGGCGAGGAATCCGGCCAACAGAGAACATCAAGGTATGATACCAAAAACTGACTGATGAAGACATTAGACAAATGCAAGAAGACGAGTTTGAGAGGAACATACAGATCAACGATCAGGATACCAGCGACATAGTCCGAAGATGTTGCAAGAAACCGAAAGCAAATGGCTATCAGACGAAGTATTAGGACTAAGTGCCTAGAAAGAAAGAGAAAAAACATAGACAAACAACAAGCAAACCATGCAGATCGGAAACCATTTAACTGGCTCACAAGAGAAATCAGAAGGAAAATGCAAGGAGACAAAAAACCTGGATGGAACAACAATGCAAAGAAGCTGAAGAAGCTTTCAAGATCAATAGAGCGCAAAAAGTATATAATAAGATAAAACTAGTGAGTGAACAAATTGAGCTCAAAGTTGCATCAATCAAAGACGCAATTGTAGAAGTAATAGTATATGATGCAAGCACAGGTCTATACAGAAATGATAGAAGGAACACTTGGAACTACACTAAATATCGACACACATATCGACCGTACGGTTCTCATTGAGTTGCCAATAAACAACAGAGAATAAGAGATGTCAATATTTCTACAGGAAGAGGTAGGAGAACCTCGATATCATAAAGAAATGTGTAAAAAAATAATTGTTTAATAAATTAAATAACAGCATTCCTTCGTGACTTACGTCCTAGCCTTGGATAGTTTGTCGACGGCCGAGTATCTCTGAACAGCTGCCTGGGACAGACCAAAAAAACTAATCCACGACATTCCCATTCCAAACATAAGAGACCAGACAGTGTGGCGCTCTCGGGGGTCGATGCTAAAACTGCCAGAAACATTACGGGAACCACGATAATCGTTGAACGAATGTTCCCTCATGCTAATTATACGACAATGACTAAGAAGTGGAGAGAGAATTAAACGGCCACCGATAGCGATTGTGGTTGTTGTGGTGGTGATGATGATGCTGAAGATGTTGTTGTTGTTGATGATGATGATGGTGGTGGTGGTGGTGGTGGTGGTGGTGGTGGTGGTGGTGGTGGTGTGGGCGTTGGTGGTGGTTGTGGTGGTGGTTGTGTTGGTGGTCGTGGTGACGATTATGAAAATGTATTCCTTTTTAATAATGCAAATCAAACGATCACATTTAACAAACTAGACAGCTCATGTAAACTGCTATTGTCGTTGGATCTGGGAAAGCCTGAAAAGCAATTAGCTGATTCATGACCGATGCTGACGCTCTCTTCAAGCAGGTAAACTGTTCGAGGAATGGCGAGTCGATTAGTAGCTGGTGATGGAAAGTCTAGAAAATCCGTCTAGTTCCCGATAAGACTCCATCTTGGTCACATATGTTGCAGTGTGTTGCTGGAGCCTGGAATCTTTATAGTCCAGTTCTGAAGGCTCAAAGGATCCGAAAATGGAAACTCCAGACTGCTCGGTTTAAGTTTTTCCCAACAACAGGGTCACAGTCATGCTGTGAAGATTATAGGTGTTCCTAAAATCGTTCAAAAGAAAAAGGTGATGATGATGAGGTGATGACGACGATAGTCATATTAGAAATGATTACTTTGCCCAGACGAGTCGACCTTCTTCCCCAGCCAATTGGAACACGTTTGTTATTCCGCCAGCGACAATCAATCCCTTTGCAAAAATAAAAACCATTTAACACGAATTTCACATTCCTCCTATTCGCCTATTTACGATGCAAGATAGTCGAAGGGAATATACAAGTCACGGCCCCAACCACATGACGCGAAACATAGCCGGCGGACATGTCGGACACTCAGCCAAAGGCGGACATGACTAGAAATATAGCCAAAGAGGACATGCCTTGTGATATAGTGAAACGCCTAACGACCAGCAATTTTGCTACAGTATTAAGAACTTCAATTATTCTGCAACTTCAAGTTCCACTGGACGCTGCAAAATAAATAGGTGCACATGTTTCAAAGCGAAAGTCAAGTGCAACATTCGATGTCAAATTTCGATCGTGTTTCACGCAATCTGTCAAATTTTGTCATCAGATTTCAAGGATTTTACAAAATGCCTGGTTTTTTCAGGGATTTTGTAAAGTGCCTGAGTGAATTGGGGATTTTACAAATTGCCTAAAAATGTCAGGCATTTTACAAAATCCCTGATTATACACATTGCCTGTAACATAATATATAGAATTATTTAAAACTGGAACTTGTGAACAGAAAACTAGTCGTCAACAGTTTCATCGTTATCGTCATGACATAGTTTTTCTAGATACCTTGACGAAGATGGCAATCATTCCACCAATCATGATTAGGAACTGAAAGACGTCCGTCCATATCACAGCTCGCATTCCACCCTACGGTTACAAAAATATTTTCAGACTTCAATCACAAATTCAGCAAATGCTTTGCAGTAAATTGCGTTATGCAAACTAGACATACATGTGCTAGGCCACTCTAGCGCTAGACCGTTAGCCTACTTATCTCTCAGAAATCGTTACATGTCGGTCAAGATTTTATGAGTCGATTGAACGACTCAACGATTTGACGATTGATCGATTTATCGATTGATCGGTCGTATCTACAATCAATCATTCATTTTATGAATCATTTAGCCACTCAGTTATTCGCTCAATAATCTGTCATACATCCACAATACAGTTACCCTTCAGTCCTTTTAATATGTACTTACGAGAGCCGTATAAGTTATCGCTACAATGGCCATGGCTGGTATTGAAACGGCAAGAGGTAAACCATTAGCTAAGAAAAGAACAAACACCAATACATTCCTCATTTTGTAGTATATCTAGTTTGGTGCTGATAGTAATGATGTTGATTACAATGTTGTTGCTATAATTATTATTGACGATGGCGGCAACGGTTACATTGGTAGCGGTAGAGTGGTCTGTGGTGATGATGGCATTGATAACGACAGTAAAAGACAAGATTATATTGAGAGTACTCCAATAAATTAAGTTGTTCATAGTTACCGGATTCCAGAGCCGCTGATGGTGCATACATTACCACTCCCATGAAGAAAAGCTAAGAACAAAAACGTACACAGTTCATTATCTATCTTCTGACACTGTGATCGATCCATAAACTTCTAGGAGCAGAAACCCAACAACCACCGCAATCTTGCTATAAAATATAGCTCTTTGCCTACTGAAATTTAGACCCATGTCTCCTGGTGATTGTGAGTGCTACAGCCGCAGGTTATACTCACCCGGAATAATAACATCCTCTTCACACCTTTTGTTACCCACAATATTTCGTCCGAAAGTTGATGCCCAAGGTTTGCCCATAGATGGCTGTTGTGTTCAATGACGATGGAAAAGGCGCTATAAAAAGGATAGTGAACTATAGGTGGTGCGGCAGACCGGTAATAAAAGGACAAGAACTGGAATGTGTCGATGATTGGCTATTAAACAATAAATAAAGTTTTAAACTTTACGGATGCCCTCATCTTGCTCGCAATGAGACGATGGAAATAGCTTCTGCTTGCGAATAATCGTCGAGGTCGGCTAAATTAATGTTTTACGACAAAGACTTTAATTTCATCATCAAAGTCTCCGGAACCTCATTTGGTTCAGAATAGGCCTATTGTCGAAAACTGATTTCCTTTCACAGGTGTGTAGGAATTGAGACCAGCGGTATGAAGAACTGACATTAATATTTGTCCATCCACCTTACAAATGACAACCTAGCCTTACTTTTACTTTCTATAGTGTCTTTGCGGATATGTAAGTTTAAATCAGTTACGTGTGAACACAAATTGCTACTTACTCCCGATAACATTCCCAACGTAGCTCCAAAAATCCTGATGCTCTTGGACATGAATCGCATTTCCAAGTACTAAACACATACAGAAGATATGCTGGCATTTGTGGTAATCATTCTATGGAAGAGGTAACACATCAACAGATAACGAGCTCTATATTGCCTTTCTTAACCACCCACTTTCAAAAGCAACGGCGAACCTGAAGTTGTTGGACCTTTATTCATAGACGGACAGTAGGCTACTTATGGATCATTGTCAGTTGTGAATATAGTAGCTTATGAAAAGCGGATTTGTAGTGATGATCACAGTCTACAACAATAGGCTTGCGAGAGGCATGACTGTGGAATAATAATTGTTCTGCTACAATTACAGTTAAAACTACATAGCTACAAGGAGAATTGCACTACCAGCTCATCATAATATTACAGCTGCAATCAAACATACAATTATTGCATAGACCTAATTTCAACTGTTTCATGTTCCCTGATGAATGGCTGGATGGATGGATCCAGAGTTTAACGGCAACTTATGACAACATTGGCCGTTTCCGCCGACAAAGATTTTTTGGCATAATACAGCTCTGACCAATCTTAAGGAGGATAGACGTCGCAGAAGTAATTTCGAGCGTTGAAAAGGCCACTCTCACACTAGATTTGGGCGAAGAATTGATCTTTGGTGCAATGTGAGAACTTATTTCATCTGCGAAATCAATCAATCAGCCGTTTATTATTGAATCAACAACAGCACATTAATTAACAATCAGTCATTTAAAAAAATGTTAATCTGCTGATGCCGTCAACAGAACAGCCCTAAAGGATAAAATAATCCGCTATTGCAGGGCTGCCCATTTTCCATATTACATTTACTTATGGCAAGACGATTTTTATGATCATATAGTTATAGAAAATTCAACTTAAATAACAATTTTAGGGCTAAATCATAGCCAAACAACTAAATAACAAAACATTGCAGTACAAGATTTAAAACAAACAAACAAACAAAATCAAAACAAAACAGATTATAATGTTCACAGTATGCAGTACATTATAAACAATCTTAACTAAGGTACAATCTATCGAGTCATTCTATTCTTTTTATATGTTCAAGAGATAATGTTTCAATTGAGCTTTAAATTGAGCCATGTGTAATATATTTATTAAATTTGGAGAAAGAGAATCCCAAAGTGGTGGACCTGAGCGTTTAATTGAGAACTGCTTAGTCGTGGTTCGTGCCCCTGGGGTTCGATATTTACAGGATGCTCTAGTATCATGTCCATGGATAGCTAAATCTGTATATGCAGCCATTTTAATCGCTGAAAGTTAGGCATCGCCAAAAACTTTGTGGATGGTCTTGAACAAAATAATTGGAGCCATGAGCATTGCGTCAAATATGAAACACTTGTGTTTAAATCGTTGCATTGGCTTCCTATTCGGCTAAAGCTCATTCATATTTTGGCTCATAATCTATAAACACTGAACTTTTGCCATCCACAATTCCTAAAATCTCTCCATGTTCTGAAGTCCTTCATCATTCAACCAAGTAATATGGAAATGCTGTCAGCTCATCATCCGCAAAACAAACAATTACATCACAGTTACGCAAGAAAACAGAGAACAGACTTACATCATAGATGCTGACCAGCTTCAGCGGATAGAGCCACGGAACAATGAGTCGTTCGACAAGGAACAATGCCAGTGGCGAAGCGACGATGCCTAAGATAAGGAACTGGATTCCGTAAGCATACATCTCGGCCGTCGTACCGAGCAGCGTTGCTGGGGAAACGATGGATACGAGCAACGAAATGGCCGTCGGAATGACCTTGAGTCGTCGATTGGCCATGATGAACTCAGCGGTCGTCTTCTGTCGACCACCTGTCAGCGAATGGTAGATTCCAATGGATAGAGAGATGACGAGGAATCCAACAATGATCAAGTAGTCAGCCCAATGCAGATGCGACTCCATTGCCTTGGATTATGTACGTGTTATCTGCAATGAATAGCTGCAGTAATAGCTGATGTGGTTGTTGATGTTGTTGTACCAGCAGCAGTAGTAGTATCAGCTGCTGTAATAGTAATAAAAAGCGACAACAATCTTATTATTATTATTTATTATTTATTATTTATTATTATTTTTTTTTACCCGAGGTATCTATAATCCCTCAGGTGTCAGATATTAATAAGCAATGTTTACTCTGGAGTGGCCATCCTTGTCAAGATCTGGAAGAATAAAAGTGCTGTGGAACGCAACAGCGTTGAAACGTTGGATTACAACGGACAGGCGCTCGAACAAGAAACTGGTTTCTCTTGGGTCGCCAGAAATTTGGCCCAAGAGACGACCCAGGTCGGCAAGAAAGGCCAGACCCTTGGCGTTAAGTGGTCCCATGGTGTCAAAAGGCAATGGGACAAAGTGGTAGGATTGCATCAGTTGGCTGTATTTAGCATTTTTTCTGGCTTCAGCCAGTTCAGCAGCTCCTCCCGGCTGGTTGGAGGTTGTGGACAAGTAAGAAGGGGCCACTGTGTCCGCAACTATTATTATTATTATTATTATTATTATTATTATTATTATTATTATTATTATTATTATTATTATTATTATTATTATTATTATTATTATTATTATTATTATTATTATTATTATTATTATTATTATTATTATTATTATTATTATTATTATTATTATTATTATTATTATTATTATTATTATTATTATTATTATTATTATTATTATTATTATTATTATTATTATTATTATTATTATTATTATTATTATTATTATTATTATTATTATTATTTATTATTATTATTATTATTATTATTATTATTATTATTATTATTATTATTATTATTATTATTATTATTATTATTATTATTATTATTATTATATTGCAGCTCAGTTTACTACCAGGGATGACTTATGGGTTGGCGTAAGTGTTAAGCAGACAGCTATAATGAGTTTGGCTTAGGCCAGAGTTACGGTTTAACGACCAGGGCAAACGGAAAACTCTATAATTTATTATACTTCTTTCTTCACAAGCAAGTTACGACAGTTCTGCACAGGAAAAGGGTAGTTTAGAGTGGTTCAAAAGGTAAATTGCTTTAGTACTGAGCAAACATTCCTCTCGAACGAGGAGGCAATATAAGAAAAGGTAGGGTAAGATATTACAAGTTTATCTGGTGCCCTTGTCAACATGACTTCCAAGATGCTTTTTTCGATTGGCTAAACTTGTGGGGAGATGTGCTGGCAGCAGAATGTATGGAAAAATGCATATTCATAATGAGATAATCTGAACTGGTGATTATCTCATTATGAATATGCATTTTTCCAATTATATATGCTCCCCAATTACATATGCAAATGACACCTTGACAAATATTCAGAGACGTTCAAAGGTTGAATAAGATTTGTCTGAGGGGCGTGCATGGAATTAACATTCCAACACCTGTACAAGTAGGGCCTATACCTTATAACTAGTTATAAGTCGGCATCGAGTTTTGAACTTCAGGACCAAGAGAGGAATGGCAAACCCACTTCGACCCAGGGGCGGATCTAGACTTTTTCTGTAGGGGGGGCGATTTCCCTCTGGCAAAGTTTTTTTCTGGGCTACCATCAGCGATTTAGTAATTATATCAAACTCAATTTTTTATTTTAACAACTTATACCAAGATTTTTGCAAAAAAACTGCTATAAAACTAAATGTGATACCTATTAAGTATTATGGATCTTCACGACAATTGTCTAAAAATTAATAGTTCAATTTTATTAAATCATATATTTAAATGTTTAATCTTAACATGTTTTCAAGATCAACGGAAATTGAACTAAAATGTCTTATCATGTTTAAAAACATGTTTTATGTTACAACTGCCTAGGTATTTTCTGTCCAATCTTAATAGCTAACAGCAGTACACTTTCTAAGTATTCTGTACAATCTTAATGGATAACAGCAGAATACTTCCTAGGTATTTTCTGTACAATCGTAATGGATAACAGCAGTACACTTCCTAAGTATTTTCTGTACAATCTTAATGGATAACAGCAGTACACTTCCTAAGTATTTTCTATACAATCTTAATGGACAACAGCAGAATACTTCCTAGGTATTTTCTGTACAATCTTAATGGATAACAGCAGTACACTTCCTAAGTATTTTCTGTACAATCTTAATGGACAACAGCAGAATACTTCCTAGGTATTTTCTGTACAATCTTAATGGATAACAGCAGTACACTTTCTAAGTATTTTCTGTACAATCTTAATGGATAACAGCAGAATACTTCCTAGGTATTTTCTGTACAATCTTAATGGATAACAGCAGTACACTTCCTAAGTATTTTCTGTACAATCTTAATGGACAACAGCAGAATACTTCCTAGGTATTTTCTGTACAATCTTAATGGACAACAGCAGAATACTTCCTAGGTATTTTCTGTACAATCTTAATGGATAACAGCAGTACACTTCCTAAGTATTTTCTGTACAATCTTAATGGACAACAGCAGAATACTTCCTAGGTATTTTCTGTACAATCTTAATGGATAACAGCAGTACACTTTCTAAGTATTTTCTGTACAATCTTAATGGATAACAGCAGAATACTTCCTAGGTATTTTCTGTACAATCGTAATGGATAACAGCAGTACACTTCCTAAGTATTTTCTGTACAATCTTAATGGATAACAGCAGTACACTTCCTAAGTATTTTCTGTACAATCTTAATGGACAACAGCAGAATACTTCCTAGGTATTTTCTGTACAATCTTAATGGACAACAGCAGAATACTTCCTAGGTATTTTCTGTACAATCTTAATGGATAACAGCAGTACACTTTCTAAGTATTTTCTGTACAATCTTAATGGATAACAGCAATACACTTCCTATGTATTTTCTGTAGAATCTTAATAGCTAACAGTATTAGTAGTTTCTCAGCCTGTTTTTATAACACGTTACAACACAAATTCCAATCTTCTGTTTCCAATCTTCGCAAAGCGATCAATCACTTTGTCCACATCTACTTCAATTTCTCGATGTGCATTCAGGAGGGCTAAACCAGTTAACCTTTCCTGACCAATTTGGTTTCGTAACCATGTTTTCAGTCGACGCAATGAAGAGAAGCTCCTCTCAGCTGATGCAACGCTGACTGGTAATGTTAGAAGAATTCTCAGAAGTGAGTTTACTAACGAATATAAATCTTCATCACAGTTCTGCAAAGTTTCATCCACGGATACGGGAATAGCTACACTTGTGTTCTTCGATGAACGTGACCACTTTTCTTTCCAAAGGCGAACTTCAGCTAGCAGAGCAGATTCCAGTCCAGATGTTTCTTTCATCAGATCACCATAACTGGTACAAAAGCTCTTCACTGTTGATGCCAGCGATTCCACATTTAAATTCATGATGTTTTTTGGCAACAAACAAGTAAGTTCACAAGATGTCAAAGTTTGAGCAGAAAATCTCGTTTCTAAATCACATATCACTGAATCTAGCATAGGAATGTAAATTGATCTCCTATAGTACTCTTCTGGCGTTGAGCATGGAGTATTAGCTCTATTCATTTGCCTTTTCACAGTGATTCGAGGTAACTCAATTGTTACATTTAACTTGGACAAAACATCCGAAGCTGTAGCAAATATGGTTGAAAATTCCTCAATGCAATTAAGACGTTGATTTTTAAATACGGAGAGAAGATCGGTGACAAGACTAGACGCACCAGTTAAGTCCAGAGTTTTCTTCTGGAACAATCTGCTAAGTGGTAGGCAAAATGAAAAAACCGACAGTTGGCAGTGAAGTGCTACTACAAACTCGACATTATGTATGGCAAGGAGTAATGTCTTGGCTTTGGAAGATGCTGCTGAATCATTCCAGTCTGATATGTATTCTAGTGCCTCAATTATTTTCACTAGTTGATCACAAAACTGCATCAGTGATTCAGTTCTTTCCACCCAGCGAGTTTCGCACATGCCCTTTAACTGTGCATCAACAACATGCATTAGAATATGGTTTCTCTTGGCCGAAGCGGTGAAGAATGACACAACTTCTTTGATGATACCTATGGAATTGCGTATACTCTGAACGGAAGATGTCTTCGACATTGACAAGTTTAGAGCGTGATTAAAGCAAGGGCATCTAGTGGCATGAATAGCTGTCTTTCTTATCTCAGCAACGGCACCTAGTTGTTCCGATATCATCAGAGAGCATCCGTCTGTACCAATCCCAACACAATTTAGAGGATCTAAATTTAACTCTTCCATTTGCTTAAGTACCAGCTGCCCCAGTACTTTACCGCTCACTTTAGGCTCATACGAAGGTAACGAACCATCAAAACACCTATCATGAACATCGGCAAAAGCAATGAAGTCTTCGTGTCTTTTATTGTTGTGCACATAACTTATACACAGACTCAACTGAGAACTATGAGAAATGTCGGTAGTTTCGTCAAATGTTATGCAATAATATTTAGCCTCCTTGACCCGCTCCAAAATCGTACATCTTATCTCTTCCGCGCAGCATTCAATCAACTGGTTTTGTGTGTTCTTGCTTATGTATGTAGCATTTGAGCTGGAGTTCTTAAGATGATTTTCAAGTTCAATATCCCCACTGTTAACTCTAAAACGCAGTAGCTCTCTAAAATTGCCTTCATTATTCAGAGGTTCCCTCTGTGATTCTACATTTAATTCCCCATCATCTCGATGACCTCGTAGTGGAATGTTCTGTCTGCCAAGGAAAAGAATTGATTCTACTATAGGCTTCAACCGCTGTCTGTTCTCTTGCACCTGCTGTAGTCGCTGAGAATCAATCCTGTTCATAATGTTCTCCTTTGGTACATAGCATGTTTTCAGAAAGTCTTTAGCTACTTCTACAGCATTCCTGTGATACTGCTGCTTTTCGTGAGTGCAAAGGTCACCATCTTTCCCTAGCAGCTTTGCAAAAACAGTGAGAGGCTGTTTAACAAGCTTTTGAAGAGGGACGTGTTTGTGGGAACCCCCCATTGCTGCTGTTACAAATAATGTACAGTATTTGCAGAAAAGCCCTTTCCTAGCATCCGAGTAAACTAACCACGAGAAGTTATCGAGATGTGACTGATTTAAGTATCGCTTTTCTTCCTTTCCTTTCTTATTGTGAGTTGAATATGGTAGCTTGTATGCAAGAGAAGGCCTCCACGGATTCTCTAGTAGCTCACATTTTGTTTTATCATCAATGGAAGAAATTGAGTCAATGTAATATCCAACATCATTGGGTTGCATGCCACCGGGAAAATCAATCAAATTGTCAGCTGTTGCACTAGAAGTCGAACATTCTCCATTAGCTTCAACGTTCTTTGTTTCACTAGGCTGTTCCACCTCAGTGACCTCACTTATTGTACAATGTTCACCTTCTACGATTCTTGGCCTTTTCATAAATAAATCCAAAGTTGATTGACTGCGTTTCATTTTGAGTCTTTCAAAGTTATCAAACTAAGGTGACAAAATTACAAAATAGGTATTATTATTTATCGCCAGCAGTATTTTAGCATGTGGGCCAAATTAAACCTAAACTTTTGTCAAAGTCACCCCAAAACGTTTTCTTGCATTTGTAAATTGGCAAGTGTATTTTAGCGTGTTCAATTATTCGCCCGCTGTAGTAGGCCCTATTATAATATTTTAATCAATCCAACTTCTACTTTGGCAAGAATCCTTTTCATCGATCGATCTTCTATTTAAGCAGGAATTATTTAACATGAATACAACTTATATTAAATTGAGAATAATTTTTCATCAATCCAGCTTCTATTTAAGCAAGATTCTTTTCATCGATCCTACTTCTATTTAAGCAAAAATTATTTCCATCAATCAGACTTCTATTTAGCAAGAATTCTTTTCGTCAATCCAACTTGCATTCAACCAAAGCTGAAACCATGGCGAATAATTAAATACGTTAAAATACACTTTTACTTCTAAATTACTTATTGCTGGCATCGTGGAACAAACGGTGTGAAATACACAATCTTTATTAATAATTTTTCCTATTGTTGAGGAACTCCGTAAAAGCCGACCAAGACCTTTTTCGAAATATCTTAAATTATCCTGCACATATCCTCCATTACCTACAACCCCTGTTCTATATACTGGTCACGATCTGCGCCCACTTTGTATGTTTTGCCAGCGTTTAATAAAGAACACACTTACTTACATGCCGCTAAAATGTAGTCTTCACTGACAAGTCTTATTATCACCCACGATATAATTAAGTTAACGGTATTTCTTTAAAAAAAATTAAGTTAGCACATCTTCATATTTCAACTTCTATCAGCCTTGCAAACATTTATGGAGAAATTTCAGCAAAATTAATTAAAAGAACCAAATTTTGGTACAATAATCACTACATGTTTACCGCTTGTAAACAAGTCGTCGATGTCGAAACCACGTGATAACTACGGAAGGCCAGAAGGTGAAAACTATTATTATTGTTCAATTTTGGACCACAGTGGGCAAAAAAGTCACCCCATTCTACGGTAGGCCTACACAGTCGTTTAGTATCAGGAAATAGATTATTGTAGGGTTTGCAAAAGGGAATAATGTAGGTGCTGCGTGTGAGACTGTGAGTGATGACTGAGAATATTATAAGAATAATTAAAAAACATAAAGAGCAATAAAATCTTTTAAATTAAAAAAATAATTATTAGGCTCTTAGGGGGGGCGATCGCCCCAATCGCCCCCCTCTGGATCCGCCACTGCTTCGACCGTAAATTTTATACCAATATCATATCAAGGCAAACATACGTTGAAGACCATGATAGTACCTGATCAAACACAAGCAATTAATCCTAATGCATTGTTATTGATGTTTGAGAAAAGAATGAACCCGTATGGCTCAGTTGGCTAGTGCAGAGAGCGCCTCTGAGTACATGTCTTGAAGGGGCATTAGATACAAATGATATTGCCAATAATTTTCAATGAAAACCAGATGTAATCTACGATTTCTGGCAGACGATATCAAACTAGCGATGTTCACCTGCTAACAATGAAAGTTTATTATGCGATTATTCGCGGTTTGTAGGTCAAATGGCAGACGACAATAAAACGTCTGACATGTTTCACTGTCTTATACCATCAATCCAATTTGCAAACAATCTACGCCTTCAAGCATGGCGTATTGTGCGCAAACGTTGTGAAGTCATAAAACCGAAATTTATTGGTTAATCTATTTCAATTGATCCGCTCCTTGTCAAACGTCCTTCCATCCATCTATCGTCATCATTGTATTAAGTGGTTGAAATCTATCTGTTCATCTGTCTCCGTCTATTCTATGCCCGATAGCGCATTGGATAACACGCTGGCATGGAGAGCGAGAGGTACCGAGTTCGAGTCCCGTAGGGCGGATATGCTTTGTAGGCTGCTATTAGCGCCGTGTATTGCAGGCTGTCTGTTCTGTTAGTAGTTAAGATTTCAATTGCATAACATGTAAATGTACAGCGCAGTGCGTTTGTCAGGCGCTTAATAAAGAAAAGATTATTATTATTATTTTTTTAAAAATTATTATTATTATTATTATTATTATTATTATTATTATTATTCGTCCGTTTCTCCGTCCATCCATCCATCAACACAGCAGCTGCTGTCATTTAGAATGTCCGATTAGACGCTGAGAATTCCATAGCAGGACATCTTGGGCGCAGTGGACGTTTGGCGCGCATTTTCGCCGATCCAAGGTGAGTACAGCAAAAATTATCGGCCTAATCAGAGTAATTTATCGTTTTTGCTGTCTAAATAATTTTATGTACATGGCATTTCAATACCAATGTCCAGGATAACTGTCATTAATCCATCTTATACTTACGCAAGAAATATCCTTCATCAATCCAGCTTCTATTTAAGCAGGAATCATTTCTTCGTCAATCCATCTTCTACTTAAGGAAGAATTATTTTCATCAATCCAACTTCTACTGAAGCAAAAGTTATTGTCATCAATCCAACTTCTATTTAAATTTATCCTATATAAAATAATTTAGAGCGAAAAACGATAAATTACCCTGATAAGTCCGATAATTTTTGCTGTACTCACCTTGGATCGGCGAAAATGCGACGGTGCCAGGTGGCACACGCAGCACATCCAGGTGTTTGACGACCATTAAACAGTAGGGTGCAGTGAATGTAATGGTCATTATATTTTTTGGTTTATTTCAACAGGTAAGAGCGAGGGAAAGTTGACACTATATATTAGAAGTAATGTGCAACCATTTTTGCAGCGATTATAATAGATCTTTCACCTCCCCAACGACTTTGTAGGTAGGGGGAGTCGTAACAAATAACTCGCGTAGATTATAGTCCAGGCAATCTAGCTCAAATATACCTTGAACCTGGGCAAAATTGCTTCAGAAGCTTTTTAAACAGTTTCCTGCTCAGTTTCCATTGCTGAATAACATATCCAAAATCCGCCAAAATCCCTCTACGGGGTCACCCCCAAAAATGCATTTTATCCAAGATGGCGGCCAATAATGGCGCCAACACAGAAAACAGTATATATAAGGTCATAGGTAAGCTACAATGACGAATGAAGTATCAAACTTAACATTATCAAGGTCAAGGAATCGATTTATCGTAGTGGCAATAGTGTCGGAATGTTACTATCCAAGATGGCGGCCAATATGGCCGCCAAAACCCAAAATATGTATAAATCAGGTCAGAGGTAAGCTACAATAACAAATGAAGTGTCGAATATAATATATTCAAGGTCGGGAAATCGATTTATCGTAGTGGAAATAGTATCGGAATGTTACTATCCAAGATAGCGGCCAATATGGCCGCCAAAACAGAAAAATATTTATATATCAGGCCATAGGTTAGCTACAAAAACAAATGAAGTGTCAAATTTAATATTATCAAGGTAAAGGAATCGAATTATCGTAGTGGCAATAGGGTCGGAATGTTACTTTCTGGCGCGATATGTCGTCACAGTTTACGCTCAAATGTGGTTCTCAATAAAAAGTAAGCCGTCATGCAAGGATGGGTCAAGACATCTGTGGCAAACAATTCATTTGTTAAGATATCTACCCGACGATTTGAGGAAGGTTGTCAATGCAACACTTAATCGCAACGGATACTTTGGTCACCCAGAAAATCTGCTACTTGGAATGATAACCGATGACAGAAAACATATTCGCGAATTAGGTTTGCGTCGAATACTGACAGCCAGGAGTGAACACACTGCCAAAGTCGCCGTACGAGTAGGCCTATTCAAAGTGCCAGAATTCAACTGCAATGCTGAAGATTATACGGAACTGGCAATCATGTCACGTAACTGAACCACCGTTAACAGCCAATATTTCTGACGTTGATATTACAGCTTTTGTGAAATGTAAGGAATCGCCACTGATCAACTTTCCAAGATTCCCTTGTCACACCCAAGCTGTGGAACGCTGCATAAAGTTGGTAACAGAGGCATCGTCAGCTGTAGGCCTATGCGGTAATACATCGAGAGATGGTTTCATAAGAGCGCGACTGGAGGCTAGATCTATTATGCCAGTATTCAACACGAAATCGGAGTATTGTGTTGGGTAATGGGATATTGGCCCTATTGAGTATTGGGTAATAGGGAACATTTTGATATGTCAATTACTCAATAGTCACTATTAGTCAGTCATGTGCGACTGTGAGATCGTGAGTGTGCGACTGTTTGTAACGTCTACAACATAATGGTTTTTTCTTCAATTTTAAATGTCTTGTGTTATTGCTTTGCCATTTCTTTGGTGATTTTGTCCAACTCTGGTGTGTCCAAACTGTCCATTATTAATTTCACAAGGCTTTTTCAAAATATTTCTTAAATCTACAAGCAACATGGTAACATAAAATGCAGGAGGAAATTTTTGCCAGCCTACATTTAGTCAACAATATAACACTGCAAAGATGGTAAAAATTTCAAATACACGAGTTACTCGTTACGACCCACCCTACCTACAAAGTCGTTGGGGAGGTAAAAGATCTATAACAATCGCTGCATTAATTTTACAGATTACTTCTGATATATATTGACAACTTTCTCTCGCTCTTAGGCCTACTTGTTGAAATTCGGGAAAAAAATTTTTCACTGCACCCTATTAAACAGCCATACTAACTATAAATTTTACTTTGAAATGTTTTGAAATAAACTAGGGCTGCGGATTTTAACGATTAATTAATCGATTAATCGTTAATTTCGGCTTGTTGGATTAATTTTCGATTAATTTTCTTACTTATTTTATGACGTCAACTGACCTATTTCCGGAATAAGCAATATGGCCAGTGCGACCACTGCTTGGGATTTTTCCCAAGATCTTGGGATTTCGGGGGTCCGACTTGGGATCTGGGGATTTTGCCTAGCAATCTTGGGATTTTTTCTAAGCTCTACAGACTAGTTTTGGCCGTACTTTGCAACAGTGGCAGCGAATCAGATTAGAAAAACTCGCTCAGTCTGTAAGACGTTTATTATTATTGTAACCTGTAAAGTGTAAACATTGATAATTCAATGTTATACTTCGGTTTTTTCTTCGCGAGTTCTTAGCTAGGCATTTTTGTGAATAATTGTGATTGTAATAAGCAGTGATGGGCACTTTTAACTACTGTAGTTACTAACTAGTAGTTATAACTACTACAAGGGTAGTTGTCTAGTAGTTATAACTACTTTTAAAGAAGTAGTTTTAAAAATAGTTATAACTATTTTTATCAAGTAGTTTGTAGTTAATAACTACACTATTTTAATAACTACATTTTTCCTATTTACGGACGTTGTCCATAGACATTATAAATTTATAAGTGATAGCTCCTGTCCTTTGTTAGTTTATTTGGTATATGCAGTTATTCATTATAATTAGATTTGTCACTTGTTATTTATTTGTGACATTTTTTATTACTTGTGTTTAATATCAGTAATTAATGCAGATAATAAATTCTCACACTACTTGGTGAATATCAGTGTACCGTAACATAACTTTAGAAAAGTAGTTTGAAAAGTAGTTACCTATTTATCTGGTAGTTACCAAAACTAGTTATAACTACTTGTCATCTAAAGTAGTTAAACAGTAGTTATAACTACTTATTTTGAAAGTAGTTAGGAAGTAGTTTTAACTACTAGTTAAGTAGTGTGTGCCCATCACTGGTAATAAGTTAAAGCGCATTTCATAATTATTTCATCACAACTTTTTCCTTTTCGGTAACTTGGGATCTTTTGGTACACTTTTGGCCAATCTTGGGATTTTTCGGGCAAGAGCTTGGGATTTCATAAAATGGAGAGTGGTCGCACTGAATATGGCAAACAGTAATAACTTAATAAGGTAAAACATTTGAGTGTAAAATTAAGCTATCATTTTGCATTTAAGGTAAATGCTGAGGGAAAGTGAGGGAAAGTCGAAGATGGCGAAATTATTGAAGATTTTTGTAGATAGAAGGCAGTTTCTACTGACTACATTTCTC
This sequence comes from Aporrectodea caliginosa, assembly GCA_020284085.1. Taxonomy (NCBI): domain Eukaryota; kingdom Metazoa; phylum Annelida; class Clitellata; order Crassiclitellata; family Lumbricidae; genus Aporrectodea; species Aporrectodea caliginosa. The sequence continues at coordinate 1,073,824 of JACEVL010000370.1, forward strand.
AGTTTGAAAATTGAAACTTTACCATGTCGAATGATTGAAGGATTTTTGCAGTGTAGGCTATACAGTCTACGCAGGTCTTCACGCTTTATGTAATATGGACCAAATTAATCGAATTTAATCGATTAATCTCGATTAAATTTTGGAATTATTAAAAAATTATTTTAATCAGTACCAGCCCTAAAATAAACCTTTGGAATAATCTGATCCAGGTAGGTTTAATTTAAAATTGACATCTTGGCTATTTTCTTTGGAAAACCAGATAATGCCAGTGTGTTATCCAATGTGCTATTGAGCCCCCCTGTCGACCTCCTGTCAGCGAATGGTAGATTCCGATGGCCAGAGAAATGACAAGGAATCCAACTAGGATCAGGTAGTCCGCACATTTAAGATGCGACTCCATTGCCACGATTTATTGTAGATGTTGCCTGCAATTCAGTGTTTTATGCAAGTTATTACCTTATGTGGTCAGATGCAATAGGGTGTGTCAGTAACTAGAATAGTGTAGTCCACGCGCAAAAGCGATGTTCCCGCTCTGGTGTATTGGTAGATGCAAAATGCATATATAAGACCACTACAATTTTATTAGATGACATTGCAGAGGGCCGCTTTGATTTTGTGCGTAAACGCGCTGGCCATATCAATTATGATTGAAAAAAGTTACTTGCTCCCGATAATCACCAGTTTAACTGATAATTGGTTACAGAACTATAGTTTACCTCACAATAAACGTTATGTAGTTGATATTTTGACTTGCAAGTAAAAAATATGTAGTGGGGTATGTCATACCCCACCTCACCTGAAACGTTCCAATGCTTCACCTCACTCCCAAAGGGTTAACGACGATTAGGTGCCGTCCAGACGAATTTTACTGTTCTTAATTAATGTTTAAGTCCCTGAGGGATCATGTATACCTCGGGGCATAAAAAAATAACAATAATAGTAATAATAATTATAGCTTAATAATAATAATATATAAATTTTAATAATAATATAGAAATTTAATAATTTATATTGAGAATACAGAAATTTTGAATTTTTTGGCATTGAGCAAGACATCGACACCATCCTAATTTCTGAAATCCTGAGGGATCATATAAACCTCAGGTAAAAATAATTATGATGATACTATATAAGCAAAAGTATATAATTTCTAATTTTTATTAAGTTTATTAGTATGTCATTATTGATATTGGTATTATTATGGCAATGTACTGCTGCTATTGTTATTATTATGGTTACTACTTTTACTATTATTTAATTCCTAATTAAGTATCAAATACATTTTATGAATAATAATCAAGAAAGAGGGGTCAAGCTTAGTGTAAGCTTTTCTTGGCTCCTCTTGCACTGTACTTGCTGGTTAATGATTGTAACCTGAAACCCGCTCTGTGCAATAAATTCAATTGAATCCAATAGTAATACTCGTTTAATTGTCCAATGTTTCAATAGAATTTTGCATGCTTCATTCGAAAGTAGCTTTTACATACCTGATCGTTCTCTTGTTTGAACCAAAAGAGCAGCTTTGTCATCAGGCTAATAAACAGAGATCGTAATCGTAATCGTAATCGTAAACTCGGAACTTCTACAGCGCCCACAAAAGCGAAGTTGCGGGAACCAGCTTATTCACAGGCGTTCAATCAAAACAAAATCATTAATCATAGGCAGGGAGAAGTGTTGGATTCAGGATAGGATTTGTCAAAAAGCAGTGTTTTCAGTTTCGAGTGAAAGACCTGTGGAGAGATAGCGAGAGGTGGAGTTTTGGTGACTTCGTAGGATGTGTCAGATATTTCTCGTAGTGCTGGCGGAAGTTTGTTCCAAAGAGGTGTAACAGCTATGGCTATATGGAGCGATGTGATATAGTGTACTTACAAATATCTTACATCTGCTGACTTGAAGATGTAATGGAAGAAAACATTATGTGCAAGCACTTAGAACAGCGGTCAAAGGCGTGATACTAGAATAGGATCTGTAGATACATACATGTATGAGCAGTATGAGTCAATGTGTCTGTGCCGCACGCATCATATTACAAACGGAGTCTCATTCGTCTTCATGTACGTGTTGAGTGTGCGCTTGGGTGCACACACAGAAACCCACACATACACAAACGCATACGCATGCACAAACACACACACTCATATATATTTATATTATATATATAGGTTATATAAAATATATATAATTATATATACTTGTGACTACAGCAAATGTGGTAGGCCTACTAATAAAACATGAAAATAACCTGCATCTTCCTAAAACTTTGATAACTTTGTTCGCATGTTTCTTATTAAAAAAATCAGACTCGGCGGGTCATTTGGTTGGTTTTAATATTATTACTTCTAATCGTGAGCGCAACTGAGCGTGGCCGTGTAGAATGCCACGCCAAGATGTCACCTCCAATCGCGATAGTCGTTATTATTGCAATAAAATTATTGGGAATATTGGACAGTTAGTTGATAAATAATTTTATTGCAATAAAAGCCACTTGTATGGTTTCAGGCGTGGAGCAGACGGGTTGCCGATTCGAATCGATCATGTTGTTCGGCTTCGTGACACTGTGCTCCTTCTTTAAAGCTGGTCAGGGGCCAAAGTGTGATGGGAAAATAAGCGACCGAACTGTTTAGAAGCGAAGAAAAATCAACTAACTGTCCAATATTCCCAAATGATGTGTCTTTGGCAGTCTTAATTCACAATCGAATCACCCCATTCAAAGTTCTCCACTTCTTTCTGAACAACGCTAGGCCATGAAAGAGACTGAAATAAAGTTGATTCATCTGTTTTAATACCAAAGAACTTCATCTTTCTAGCCAGGTTTTAAAGGGGTGTGGGAACTGTGGGAACGGCGTTCCCACTGCTCTCGAAAGTCTTTGCTTGCAATGGAACCATGATAACACATGCTTTCCAATTAAACTCTTCTTCTGAGTTCCCACTGCTCACCCAAACCACTTTAACCACTGTTTCTAGCTATTTTGCAATTCAGCCGCCAATAATTATCGACCACCAGAGAACAACTCATAATCTGTGCCCGTCCATCCATCCATCCATCCATCCATCCATCCATCCATCCATCCATCCATCCATCCATCCATCCATCCATCCATCCATCCCATCCATCCATCCATCCATCCATCCATCCACCCACCCATCTATCCATCCATCCATCCATCCATCCATCCATCCATCCATCCATCCATCCATCCATCCATCCATCCATCCATCCATCCATTCATCCATTCATCCATTCATCCATCAATCCACCCATCCATCCATCCATCCATCCATCCATCCATCAATCCATCCATTCATCTCACCCATTCATCCATCCATCCATCCATCCATCCATCAATCCATCAATCCATCCATCCATCCATCCATCCATCCATCCATCCATCCATCCATCCATCCATCCATCCATCCGTCCGTCCATCCATCCATCCATCCATCCATCCATCCATCCATCCATCCATCCATCCATCCATCCATCCATCCATCCATCCATCCATCCATCCATCCATCCATCCATCCATCCATCCATCCATCCATCCATCCATCCATCAATCAATCCACCCATCCATCCATTCATCCATCCATCCATCCATCCATCCATCCATCAATCAATCCATCCATCCATCCATGAGGCGCTCATTTCGTTTTTCAAAGATTTCTAGTTTTAAATACTGATTATATCGATAGCTACCCTGTCGGTTTTAATTGCAGACAGAGCCCTACGTAAAGTTTCGTGCTGTTAGTTTGAAGCTATACAACTGTATTTTAAATTAGACGTTCTACTGTTTCAAAATTATAAGTCTTGAGAATAAGCTTAATCAAAGACACTCCATGACAACTAAAATCGGTGATGCAGATTTGAAAAGGCATTGGTTCGAAGTTCAAATGAACAGATCTCAGCAACAGATGGCTCTTCGAATTGTAGCTAAGGATAAACAGATTGGGTGAAATCAGGATACGATATTTTGAGAAGCAAGCACAAGCTTAACTGGATCTAAGTGTACTGTACCTTGCGCTGATGTTGATTAAATCTAGTATTCGCCACCCATAACGCTAGTTACTGCTGAAGTTGATGTGAGCTATTATTACAAACGAACCAGCGTGATTCTCGTTAACGATAACGATAACGAAAATATTCGTTAGCGAAAATAAAATGATTTCATTAATGATAACTATAACTATAACTAAAAAATATAATTAACCCTCGGGCTACCAAGGGGGGGTGGTTGCCACCCCCAGGTTTTTCATCTCAAACTTTTCCGTATGGAATAAAAATTTGACCTTTTAAGTAGCTGGGGTTCATTTACACACGTTTTGAGGTACAATGTGAGATGATATCTCACACCGTTCAAAAGTTATACCCAATATACCCGAGGTACCAGGGGGTGGATACCACCACCCCTAGATTTTCGACTATATCTTATCCGTCATTTAATATTAAGAAACACAAATTATACCATTCCATAGAGGGAATGTGGGGCTACATTTCTATGGTCACTGAGTTGACCTGAGACAACCGGAAGTGCTCAAAATAAATAATAATACGCGTAATATGCGTGAAAAATGGCTGAATGGAAGCGCTCCCCCTTAGTTTTTTGTCTGTAGCATATTCATTTGTCTTCCTGGAAAAGAAACAAAGATACCATTCTTTAGAGGGAATGTAGGGCTTCATTTGCATACCTACATCTTTGTCTTTTGAATACCGGAAGTGATCAAAATAAATAATAATACGCGTAATCTGTGTGAAAATCGATGAATACAGCATTACAACGTAAATCGATATATATGTATGGATATATATGTATGGATGTACATTTATACTATATAAACATGTGTAGGGATGATTTTGTGTATCTTTTATACATAGATTAGTTTCAAAACACACATAATCTTATATTTGTTTATCCAAAAAGTAAAAAATGTACCCAATAATATACAATATTGCTAATTAAAGGATTCCGTTGTTAAAAGTGATGTAATTTCGAGGTGCATTCACATAATGTACAACTAAATATACCATTCTGTGCAGAAATGAATGCTGAATCCATTGCTATATTACAAGTTATGATATGTAAAACCAAACACGAAATCCAGGGAGGGGTGGTAACCCCCCCCCTTTGGTAGCCAGTGTTACAAAAAAAACTTGGTAGCCCTAGGGTTAACTATAACTATAACTATAACGAAAATAACAATAACGAAAATTCATCTTTATTTTCGTTATACCAAAAAATAAAAATAGGAAGAGCAATATGGACGATTCGACATAAATGAGGAAAAAAATGCGATATTTTTATTATGCAATTTGTCAGTTACTTTGGAAACTCGTGTATTCATGAAGCTGTATGCACCCATGCTTGAAAGGCTTTCAAAGCTCTGAGCAAATTATGAAACAGCGTGTCAATACGCAAAAATTTGCTTATAGCGATATTGTAACTAAGCAGTAACTAAAATAAAAAAAAATAAAAATCCATCAACTATAACTATAACTATAACTAAAATAAAAAACCATTAACTATAACTGTAACTATAACTAAAATAAAATCTGTAAGGAGAATCACACTGAAACGAACAGAGTCTTACTCGTCTTAATGTGCGTGTTGAGTGTGCGCTTGGGTCTACAAGCACACACACACACACACAAACACACACACACACAAACACAAACACACACACACAAACACACACAAACACATACAGCCATACACATACACATACACATACACACACACACACATGCACACACACGCACACATGCAAACACATACAGCCATACACATACACACACACGCAGGTGTATATACCCCATGACTCCAATAAATAATTATAGTACTCGTAAAACATGAAGATATAGCCTTCAACTCCGTGCATCTTTGATGACTTTATTGGCATTGTACGCGTTGATAATCAGGCTCCAGGCGTCACTTGGCTGGTTGTAATATATTTTGAACCTTTGAGTGCGAGAAAACTCACATCTGTAATGTAGGAGGCAAACATACGTAAAGTACGAAATGAGACTTCTTTGTTTCGCACGTTGGCGTCGTTTTGACAACTGTTAAATTAGGCTATAAGGGTTATGGTCGTAGAAGATAATATTGTTATGATGCAGATAGTTCGTTATTTTTTATATCGATAAATTTTAGTTTATTTGACCAAAATTGGAAAATATAAGGATGAACTAAACAGGAAAATCAATATAGATTATAATTATTATTATAGACAGGATCCCTTAGGGATCTCTGGGGCAGCAATGAGAGCGATGGACACAACAACACTAACGCTTTTTTTTATGTTAACTGTCACTCCCATAATGATAATGATAATAATAATAATAATGATAATAATAATAACAATAATAATAATAATAATAATAATAATAATAATAATAATAATAATAATAATAATAATAATAATAATGATAATTAAAAAAAATAAGAATAATAATAATAATAATAATAATAATAATAATAATAATAATAATAATAATAATAATAATAATAATAACTGACTGATCGACTGACAACACCATTCCAGAATAATCTTCTCCAGCAGTCTCCGGACTTTTTAGGCCACCTGAGGGATCCTTGATACCTCGGGTAAAAATAATAATAATAATAATAATAATAATAATGATAATGATAATTTAAAAATAAGAATAATAAAAAATAATAATAATAATAATAATAATAACAATAATAAAAAGGATCATTAATACTTAGGGCAAAAAAAAATAATAATAATTATTATTATTATTATTATTATTATTATTATTATTATTATTATTATTATTATTATTATTATTATTATTATTGGGGCACAACCTGACTCGAATTTCCGGAGACACTCGATAAGCTGTTTCAGCGGCTCTCTATAATAATCATCCAGCGCTTCAACGCTGTTGCGTTCCGTGGTACATTCGTTATGCCTGAATTGGAGGAGACGTCACCGTTCCCGATGTTCACTTTTCTGTCTCCGGACAATTTCTATATCACCTGAGGGATCATGTCTATAGTACTTAGTAATAATAATAATAATATGATGATGATGATGATGATGATGATGATGATGATGATGATGATGATGATGACGATGACGATGATGATGATGATGATGATAATAATGATAATGATAATGATAATAATAATAATAATAATAATAATAATAATAATAATAATAATAATAATAATAATAATAATAATAATAATAATAATAATAATAATAATAATCTATATTGCTTTCCCTGTTTAGTTCAAAAATCATACTCTGCCTCTTCTGACCACTGGCAGCCTCACTAGGACCTCCTTTTCACTACCCTTTGGACAGACCCTCTGAGTCGACGCAGCGCTCGTGAATAAGCTGGTGCCCTGAGCTTAGCTTTCGAGTGGCGCTTGAGAAATTTTGAGTTACTATTACGATTGATTGCAGTCATGGCTATCTCGTCCGTGGTGTGGCATCTAATTTTAATTTCGTTATTTCGCTCCTGGATGATGGCTCGTGGTTCTTACATATTTATTGAACTTCCTGGAACTGATACAGTTTCGATGTAACTAAATTATACAGTCAAATCCTATCTGAATTATCTTCATCAATCCAACTTTCATTTACGCAAAGAATTATTTTCATCAATCCTACTTCCATTTACACAGCCAGATAAGAAACAAATTCTTTGCGTAAATGGAAGTTGGATTCATGAAAATAATTCTTTGCGTAAATGGAAGTTGGATTGATGAAAATAATTCTTTTGCGTAAATGGAACTTCCAATGCAGTTCAATAAATATGTCATGCTTCATTCGTATAGTTCCGGGGGCGAATCTTCCGAGGGACAAACTTCCCGGGGCGAAATGTGAGGAGCAAATCTTCCGGGGGCGAATCTTCCGGGGAGCGAATTGTCCGTAACCCGATCTTTGCTAGCGACGAAAGAATAATGTGTTACAATTCATAGCTTTGAAGTCAAATGACAGATAAAACTGGCACTCTCGGAAGAATATTATTAATTATTAGGGCTACTAAGCTAAGCTCATGTCTGGGATTTCTCACGCATCCTCTCGCTCTCTTAAGGCATTTCTTTTCCACCGGGGCTTCCGCGCTGAAAGCGCCTCTCAATAGTCTATGCTGCGAGAGGCGCTCTACAAATTTTTAGATACGATACGATACGATAACCAGACACCTTCGACAAGTTTTACATGCAATTGATCTGTCAACGATATTTGAAAACATAAACGTTTTGTGGCCTGGGTTATCGCGTGCAACTGAGATCTATTTGTGAAAGACGAAAGCCGTCATTAAATTGTTTAATCTATTTATCTCAGAAATTTCCTGTCTCGCTATCTATTATTTTATCCGCCACTTCCCCACCCATCTACGCACGACTAACATATTGCGCCGGGTTATCGATCTACGATCGGTCCATTCTAAGCCAACCCATCCATCCATCCGTCTATCCGGCTGTCTTCTCTTCCGTGTGTACATCTATCCGTCCAGCCAATCAGCCGTTCAGTCCTTCAATCGTCCTTCCGTGCATTCATCGGTATGTATGCAGGAACACTTGTTATAGCGCCCCTTCAAGATTTCTACTCAGAGGCGGTCCCGACTACAGCGCGGACACTGAATCGGAGTTTCACGCCGAAGCGCATGAGCAATTGCGAGTGAAGGACTTGCCCAGGGTCCCTACGCGGCGGCTTGAGGTGGATTCGAACCCACAACTCTTCGGCTCCAAGGCACTGAACATACCCCTACACCACCGTGCCCCACATCCTTACCTCCAACACTCCACCATCCATCCACTGACCCATCCATCTATCAATCATCCATCAATTCATTTGCATCCATCCATCCTCCCGTCAATCCACTCATCCATGAATCTAACCATCCATACATTCAATCATGCATATATCCACCTATCATTGCATCCATTCCTTCATTAATCCATCAATGCATTCATTCATGCATTCATCCATCCAATCATCAATCCAACTGTCTCGTAGAGTGTCCTAAGTGCATGGTCGTTGATTCTGCATCCAATGCAATTTATTTGTTAATTCGCAGGTGAGCTGAAACGCATTGAGTGGAGATTGTCGATCATCATAAGCAGGACAGTTTGTGCGTCAGTAGGATGTGTGCGCGCCAGCAGCGCACCCTGCAGCTTTGCTGGCAATCAGTACATTGGTGTGTTGTAAGCCTTTGCTTACTACTATTATAAATTCCTTCGATTGCTGTAGAGCAATATTGACATCGTAGCAATGTTTCTTATTGAAATTCAAGCATGAAATAAATTAAAACAGGCAAATAAATAAATAAGCGAATCAATAATCTAATTAATAAATCGAATAAATTATTATACAATGTGATAAAAGGTGATATAACTATAATCGATATATAGCGCATCGTGCATCACTAATAATAATAATATTAATAATATTAATAATAATAATAATAATAATAATAATAATAATAATAATAATAATAATAATAATAATAATAATAATAATAGCTTGCGGTTCCTTCTTTTAATGCTGGATAATATTATGCGAAATTTAGAGGGAAGTTGCTTCCATATTTTAGGTGCACCGTGGGATATAATTATCTCGGTCGGAGAACTTGAGGCGGATAGTAACTAGGAGACGGGAGAGAATGAGATATCATATCAGGATGAACGGCAGACGAGGTGGATATACTCGGCATAAGACCCCGGATGAAAAGACCTCCGCTACGATGTTCTTGGCACAGATGGTGTGTCAATGGATTGTTCAGTTCTGAACGATCACAATTCACCTGAACATCTCAAGAATCCGTGTTGCTTGTTACCGACAACACGGCGTTATTCAAATAATCTAAAAGCAATTAAATTCCACGCGTTTATTAGGCCTAGTGTTACCAGAATATTTTAACACTAGTATTATGTCTGTGATTAACCGGAAACATCAATGTCTATTGTTGATCAGGTTTTTTTTATAATATTCAATTGTCTGATGGCATTATTAAGACCAAGCTGTGCTCTAGAGACGAAATGCTTTTCCCTCTCGAGTAGACCATGTTCAAAGTCTTTTTAAAAGTCACCTTGGCTTTCCTTGCGAAACGAGTTTTCAGTTTCTTTCAAATCCGTCATCTCTATCGTCTTTAGAGATTCATCTTCTGGTCTCTTCAGAACCTTAAATTAACCAAATTCAAGAGAAACTAATTATTCGTCTATTCACTTATTTGCCTATTTTTATTTACCTAATGTACTAATGACATTTCACGCTAAATGTGAACACATCAGAATCTGAGATGCGAGACAAGTGTGTGAAAATAGCTTTTCCAGATTCATTGCTATGGATGACATTCAGTTGACTCGAATCCGCAAGCGTTAGATTATAGACAGATCATGCTATCGACGCAAGTTTACAGTGAATTCTTCAAAAGTCTTTTTCGTCTCCAATATTTTTGTTCATGACTTGGCTCTGGTGGTGCGCGACAGTAGCCTATCCGTTGTGGATAAAAACAATAGAATGTGCAATCGAAGTAAAGCTATTTGATGAAGATATCCATTGTTAGAAGGATAATACCGGAGTCTTCTCGACACCAACAGTCTGTATGTTGCCCAAGGACTAAATGAAGGAAGATTAAGAAAGAAAATTGAAGGAAGGGAGAAAAAAGAGTGGAAATGGGAGGAAAGGCGATAAAATGGTAGGATGAGCAAGAAAAGAAAAGAAAGAAGGATTCGTAATAATAAAAACAAGTGCAATAACGAATCCATTCGAACGTTAGAACAATCAAATATAAACTGTCAATAACTGTCAAATTATACCTCCTAGAACAACAGTCGTCAGATACTGGCGGATCCAGATAATATTCTGCCACTATCCTCCATCTGAGTTTAAAATAAGGGTCTTGGTGTCGTCTGCATATCCCAGTTATTATCCCTCTTTCTAGAATACGTTATCTTCGGATTTCTTTGGCATCTCAAGAGCTAAGTAGTGTGGGAAAATAAAGTTTGTTTTAAGTCAAAAATCATCTTAAACTTTCAAAATTATTTTTAAATGTCATTTTATCAATTATAAATTTTAGTTTAATTTGATTTTTATGTTTGAATAATATCAGACTACAATGTGTGTTCAAAGTCTCTGCCTTCGGGCGCAGCACAAGCTTCAAGTCGCGCGCGCCATTTGCCAATAGCAGCATCGATAACCAGCTGATCAAATTCCTCGCAGGCATTAACGATTCGCTCACAAGGTCCTTCACTGTCTCTGCTCTTTGTCCTGAAAACCTTCTCTTGCATTACTCCCCGTATCTTGTAATCAACCGGATTTAAGTTCGGGCTGTTTGACGGTCAAAGATTAGGAGGTATGAAATCCAGAGTCTCCTTTGTCAGCAGTTCAACCATTTCAAGAGCTCGGTGAGCTCGAGCGCCATCTTGAAATTTGTAATAATACGAATATTTCAGGAAATCAAGGAATAATTTTTCTGACAGCAAACAATCCCGGTAATAAGCTCGATTTAGTTTTGCACCTGCTTCTGTGAAATGGGTTTCCTTTTTACCAAGAGATAACGCACCAAATTCTTGTCATCCTTAATACTTAAATTTTGATAGAAATGACGTCATTATGACGTCATTATTCTATAACATGACCTTTTATATTTCAACAAGTGTTAGCTAAGTATCGCAGGATTAAAACGGTTTTGGAATTTTAAAAATCGATGAATATTCACTAGTTCATTTTCATATTACCATAAGGGGTCTCATTTTTTTCCGGACACAGTGCATATCCTTCAGGCTTGGATTAATTCCACCCAGAGGAGGGGTCAGCCACATTCATCCTTCTCGCCATTTGTTTCTGTCTACAGTATCTTCTTTCTTCAATCTGAGAGACTTCAGATCTTGTTGTGTCATTTCTCCCCATCTCTTCTTCTGCCGTCCCCGATAGAGGCCTACACATATTTTGAGACACACACATAATATATGCTATACAAATATATAGGCAACATATACACATATATACACATACACAAACATTATACATAATACATATACGCTTATAATACACATAGTGTCTGTTCGTGAACCTGGCGTTTATTAATGGATGTCAAATTACAGTTTAACAGAGAGACTCGTTCCATTTAGCACCGTCGCAAAGCTGTTCCACATAAATATTTGTCATCTCGTTTCTAGTCCAACAAAAAGAGGGTCGGACTCGGAGTTCGCTAATGTTGAAGCCAGTGATAGAGTCTTGTTTTCTTACAACAGGTTTCTGCAGTACAAGTAGATGTATTTCAAAGTGTGCCATTCCTTAATCTGTCAGAAATGTTTAAACTTCAATTAACGACGTGTTATGCTTGGCCTGAACACGGGTATAAGAGCCTATTGTTTTTATACTCGAATTCCGTTGCTTGGCTGTATAGAATAACATCTATACCAACCAGCTGGAATTTATCAACTTTTGAAGTTCTCACAAGTCATCACCGACTCTGGGTGGCAGTGGGACACTAGCAGGCCATACAGGCCGGAGGGATAAGACGACCAGTGGTATAGGGCTGGCGTGGCTATGGACTCCTTTGTTAATTCATGCCGACGTAGAAACATAGTTAGGCCTACGTACTAAAAGTTTTACTGCTAGGCCTATAGTATACGTCAACAATTTCTGCTTGTGCACAAAACGACACGTCTTTACCATATTGTAATCCGCCGTCGTAATTTTTTAAGTTGGACGACAATATTGTTAATTCTGTGTTTCTCACCTCAAATAATGGCGGATGATAAACTACGTCAGATGTAAGTAAAAAGTATATTTACATTACATTTATAATTATTAGTATTAATAACGTGTGTGCGTGGGTCCGCAATTGGTGACTCTTTTTCTTATTTACTGTGCAATCTATTGCTACCTGATGTGGGGGCCGGATAGCGCATTGGATGACACACTGGCATAGAGAGCGAGAGGTAGGCCTACCGAGATCGAGTTCCGTAGGCGGACATGCTTTGTAGGCTGCTATTAGCGCCGTGTATTGCAGGCTGTCTGTTCTGTTAGTAGTTAAGATTTATGTCTTTTGTCATTTGTGTTCTTGTGAAATGTTTATAACATGTAAATGTACAGCGCAGTGCGTTTGTCAGGCGCTTTATTAAAGAAAAGATATTATTATTATTATTATTATTATTATTATTATTATTATTATTATTATTATTATTATTATTATTATTATTATTATTATTATTATTATTATTATTATTACAGTCTAGAAGTAAATGATATTTAATATGCATCATATAGGCTAGCGCTTTTGTGAGACACTTAAAATCCGCTAATTGTTCTAATACATACATACTTACATAAATACATACATACAATGTCATACATGCATACATAAATACATACATACATTCATACATACACTGGTTAGTCAGATAATTGTGTGCCTGAATCTCGAAAAGAGACACGCCAAACAGTAAAAAAATTAGTTGGGCAGCATTATGGTCTACAACTAGGTTCGCTGTCATCTAATTCATAATATAGTTGTTTAGTTTAGATGATACGGCGAAGGAGAGCACTGGCCAGTGGCCACCCGCTCTCATCTGCCTATATGCTAAGAAAATGAAGTCACTAACACTTCATACTGATGAGTGCCTCAGGGCTGACTTAAGGGACTGCGCTTCTTCCTCTTCCTCCTCCTGCTCCTCCTTCTGTTTACCATAGTAGTAGAAGTAGTATCATCATCGTCATCCCCATCGTCATCATCACCATCAATTTCCTGACGCCAGCCATTTTTCGGCGACGGGTAAGAATAAATGTTTTCCATTGTCCTGCTGCTGCTACTACTACTACTACTACTACTACTACTACTACTACTATTACTACTACTACTACTACTACTACTACTACTACTACTACTACTACTACTACTACTACTACTACTACTACTACTACTACTACTACTACTACTACTACTACTACTATTACTACTACTACTACTATCATTATCATCAGCTTATTTCTTATTATTACTACATGATGAGTTATTAGCCTATTGGCCTGGTAAGAACTGGGACTTTGGGAAAGCGTGCAAATGATGTGGCGGGTATAGTACGGGTACGGGTATACCCGCGGGTACGGGTCGGGTCGGGTAGTTATTTTGAGTACGGGTCGGGTACGGGTACGGGTAACGGTTCTATGTTACGGGTACGGGTCGGGTAGCAAAAATGCTCTACCCGCAGACCTCTAATAACAAACCATTGTGAATCTTGTTACTATCACATCAGGGCAATACGTCACATCAGGTCGGCTCTGACTAAGAATATGTCACAAACCATAGACTATTCCGTTGTTTCCTCTCATCTTGATTTTCCAAATTCGGTTTTTGTGGGTATCTCAGACTTTGAGCTCAATAGGCTGCAACGCATCCAAAACTCCTTAGCTCGCGCAGTGCTGCGTGTCCCACTACGCACAAGTTTCTCAGTCCTACTCCATCAGCTGAATTGGCTTCCTGTTGAGTTCAGGATAAATTTAAATTGGCTTGTTTGACCTACAAAGCCCTCAACACCAGCACACATACCCATCTTCATGCGCTACAAGCGCCTTACATCCCTCCTCGTTGCCTGCGATCATCAAGCACAGGCCTTTTAGCTGAGCTAAAATGCAGAACAGTTATAGGCTCTCGTGCATTCCACGCCTCTGCTCCAAAGAAATGGAATCGACTGCAACTGTCTCTTCGTGGCTCAAATTCACTTCATTCCTTTAAACAAGCGGCTCAAAACTCACTATTTCTCCCTGACTTTCAAATATTTGGAAATCTAAGTACATCTTCCTCTGGCGGATGATTAAGCGCGCCTTAGATTCACGTTTCGGTGTGACGTTGCACGCGTTAAAATTTTAATTAATTAATTAATTATTTATTTAATTAATAGTGATAATAATAATATTAATAAATGTACTGTACCTTACGTTGATTAGTTCTAGTATTCGCCACGTCTGTCGTTGGTTATTGCTGACGTTGATTTGAGCTTTTATTACAAAAGAACAGAGTCTTATTCGTCTTCATGTGCGTGTTGAGTGTGCGCTTGGGTCTACACACACACACACACACACACACACACACACACACACACACACACACACACACACACACACACACACACACAAACAAACAAACAAACAAACAAACACACACACATTTATACACACTCGTGACTGCATCAAATACGGCACTAATAAAACATGAAGTTATCCTGCCTTTCCGTATATCTTGGATGACTTTTTTGGCATGTTTCATATTAAAACTCAGGCTTCGCTGGTCGTTTGGTTCGTTTTAATAATTATTGCAATATTATTACTTCTAATCGTGTAGATTGCCACGCCAAGATGTCACCTCCAATCGCGATAGTCGTTATTATAGCAATAAAACAAGTAGATATCATTTCGTCCAGGCACTTGCCAGAAAGTCGTGGAGAAGACGGAAGGATAATTCGATGCGAGCACGTTGTACGGCTTTGTGACACTGTGTCCCTTCTCCAAAGCTGGACAGGGGTCAAAGTGTGATGGGAAAATAAGCGGCCGAACTGTCTAGATGCGGTGAGAAAAGTCAACTAGTTGTTCAATATTCCTAAACAATATATCAAATCAAATCATTTCATATTTTATTGAACCATCATGTCCAGCAGCAATTACAGATGATATGAAAATACAAGTATTCTGAACATCAACCGAGGAATCTCTAAGGAAGAACAATATGGACTGGCGGTCATAATTCAATAAGGACTGTGGCGGTGATAATTCACAATCGAATCACCCCACTCGATTTTCTCCTCTTCCGTCCGAACAACGCTCCGCAATGAATAAGACTGGAATTTATTGATTAATCTATTTAACTTTATCTCTCTATCAGCCTAGCCAGCTATCTTTCAATTCAGCAGCCAGTAATCGACCACCAACGAACAACAGTCACCGATCCATACTAGGCTTACGCACCAACATATTATAATTATAGCCATTAGTATCGACCTGGCTTGTATCAGTCCGCTTGTCTCTCCGTCCGTCTGCTCAACCATCCATCTATCCATCCACCCATTCATCCATCTACCCATCTATCCACCCACCCATTCATCCATCCACCCATTCATCCATCCAACCATCCATTCGTCCATCCATCCATTCATCCATCCATCCATCCATCCATTCATCCATCCGTCCATTCGTCCATCCATTCATCTATTCAGAGAAAACTGAACTGAAGTTCTTTAAGAGCATCCAGTAACTGAGTAACTCATTCCCAATTTCTTAACCAGTTACTCCATAAATTAAACTTGCGGAAAGGGGCATACCTTTGCAAAATCGTACTTTCATAAACTGCAACGTTAAAAATCTTTCATCATTCGTCTACTGCCGCCTGGCATATTTAATAACCTTCATTTCTCATGCATTCCTTAGAATTAGAGCTAGAACGTAACAGAAGTGGCAATGTAGATGAAGAGAAGGTACGATTAGTTTACTCCTAACCGCAATAGGATTATCCAGATATTTTTAGCGTCATAAAATACATTGTAGGTCGTGGGACCAGCTTAGCATAGGCGTTCAAGGGAAGCAAATCGGTGAGACACGTATGATCAGGTTTCGTTAAAATTTCAGAGGTTCAGGGTAGCTTTTCCTTAAAATTGTTCACTGAGACGGTAGCCTACTATCGTTCAGACCATTCCACAAGTATACAACTTTTGCATTGAAGAACTTCTGATCTAATGTTCCTCTCGGCTGTTTTAATAGCCTAATGTATACCGGTGTCCCATAGTTACTTTGTTTTGACCTAATATCAGAGAAACTCGCCCACTCTAGTGCATCTTTTCCAATGATAATGTTATAAGCTTCGATTAGATCTCCTCTGCTGCTCCTTATCTCCAATAGTAGCTACTAGTTTGTCTACTTGCAAATTTTATCGCTTGTCTTGCAGCTAGACAATTATTGTGTCTCACTTTAAGAACGACTACACAAGTCCTGAGCCTGTTGCACTTTCGTAAGTATGGGACGCGCTCATTTCCTCCCTTCTCCCCATGAGCAGGCAATGGACGAATCCCAAGGTCCTGGACATGATGCCAGCGCAGAGCAGGACTTGCGGATTACTTCCCGGTTTTCGCTGTCATCAAATGACATACTGCTTTGTGACGCGGGTCCTTACATAAAGCATGAAATAAATTGATAGGCCTACAGGAAAGTAAATAAAATAATAGAATAAATATCGGAATTAATAAATCGAATAAAAGGTGATATAATATCTACTAGAAACAAGGTCCCGTATGAGAAGACTCCGGCTACGATGTTCTTGGTACAGATGGTGTGTCACTGGAGTTTTGATTGTTCAGTTCTGAGGATCACAGGAGAACCACCTGGAAATCCCCAGAATTTCCTTCTTACTTGTTACCAAGAACACGGCATTACTAAACCAAAAGCAATTAAATTCCACGAGTATATTAGGCCTGGTGTTCGCAGAATACTTTAATGCTGGTATAAAGCTTCTGACAGCAATCTCTATTCAATTGTCTGACGACTTTGATAAGACCAAGCTGTGCTCTAGAGACGCGATGCTTTTCCTTGGCCGTCCATTGCGAGTAGACCATGTTCCAGGTCTTTTCTAAAGTCAAATTGGCTTTCCTTGAGAAAGGGGTTTTCAGTTTCCTTCAAAGCCATCATCTCTATCGTTTTCAGAGATTCATCCTTTGTTCTCTTCAGAACCTGAAATTAACATAATCTAAGAGAATTTATCTATTCCTTTATTCAAGTATTTGCCTATTTTTTTATTTATTTAATTCACTAATAACATTTCACGCGAAATGTAAACACATCAGAATTTGAGGTGCGAGACAAGTGTGTGAAAAATAACTTCTCCGGTGTCCATAGGCGTAACTTTCTATTGTGACGGTGGTGTCCGGTCACCACCACTTTTAACACTTTGGAGGCTAAATAACGGCTGTAGGCGGAATATTTTTCGAAAATATCCTTTAATTCTGATATGTACATATTCATATATGTTTGCATGTTCATATGTATATTTATGTCAATATACATATTATATATAAATGTATATGTACATATATGCATGAACATATATTTATGTATATGTATATACGTATATATATATATATATATATATATATATATATATATATATGTATGTATGTATATATATATATGTGTGTGTGCGTGTATGTGCATGTGTAAGTATATATATAGAGATATATATGTACGTATGTGTATATATATGTCTGTATATATATTTATGTTTGTATATATATGTACTTATATACAGGTGTATATATATATATATATATGTATATATAGATATACATCTGTATATTCTTATGTATAGTTACATGTACATATATATCTATATATGTATGTACGTATGTATATGCATATGAGGATATATGTGTTTTGTATATATATGTATATGTATATATATGTATGTATATATATATAATACTATATATATATGTATATATATATACATATATAACTACATATATGTGTATATATCTATCTATTTATATGTATATATATTTATATGCTTATAAGTATCTATGAGTACATGTAAATATTTATATGTATATATGTATAATATATATATACATATCTATGTATGTATATATGTACATATATATATGCTGTATATATACATATAATATATATGTATGTAAATGTAGATGTAAATGTCTATAATATATATATGTATAAGCATATATATATATATGTATGTGTATATATATGCATGTATATATATTCATATATATATATATATGTATTTATACATATATACATAAATAGATACATATATGTAAATTTATGTATATGTTAGAGACCCTAATCGTAGATGTCGACTGTGTGTAATATATATGTATATATATATGTATGTATGTATGTATGTGGATATATATATATATGTATATATATATATATATATATTTTTGTATATATATGTATTTATACATATATACATAAATATATACATATAGGCCTATGTAAATGTTTCCATATATTAGTGCCCCTAATTCTAGATGTCGACTGTGTGAGTATATATATATATATGTATATATACATATATATGTATGTATATATATATATTCATGTATATATATGTATTTATACATATATACATAAATATATATACATATACATGTATGTAAATGTATGTATTAAAAGAGCCCCTAATGCTAGATGTCGACTATGTGTGAGTATATATTATGTATATATATATACATGTAATAATGTATGCATGTGTATATATATGCATATATATATATATGTTCTTGTATATATATATGTATTTATACAAATATACATAAATATATACATATATGTAAATGTTTGCATATGTTACAGCCCCTAATCCTAGATGTCGACTGTGTGAGTATATAATATTATATGTATATATATATATGTATATGTATTTTTGTATAGATATATATATGTATATGTATATATATATGTATATATATATATATGTGTGTATATATATCTATGCATGTATATGTATATATGTATATATATATATATATATATATATATATATATATATATATATATATATATATATGTATGTATATATATATATGTATGTATATATATATTCATGTATATATATGTATTTATACATATATACATACATAAATATATACATATACATGTAGGTAAATGTGTGTATTATGTAAGAGCCCCAATGCTAGATGTCGACTATGTGTGAGTATATATATTATGTATATATATATATATACATATATATGTATGTATGTATATATACATATGTATATATATATATATATTCGTGTATATATATGTATTTATACATATATACATACATAAATATATAAATATATGTAAATTTATGTATATGTTAGAGCCCCTAAACCTTGATGTCGACTTTCGTCGACAACCGCCCTCAGCCCATTGTGTCGACTTTTGTCGACAACCGCCTCCAAAGTGTTAAAAGTGGTGGTGATAGTCACCACCACTTTTGGTTCTGCAATGAAATATATTTTTTAACATGAAAGCATTTGGATGTCTAGGTTATTCATGCATACTTAACATTGCAATGGCGGAAATGCTGATAGAGGCCTCCACAGTGTGTCCACAGACTCCACACTACCTTGCTTACATAATATGTTTGGTTTCATAACTTGGGTGATGTCATCAATTTTGTTCTATAAAAGGTCAAATTATCAAATTCATATGGAAAAATGGATCGATTCATTTGTAAAGAGACCGCGAAAGGTTATAATTTATTGTGCATGCATTTCGGTGGTAGGCTGTTAAGCTCTTATTGTTTGGCTGTTAAGCTCTTATTGCAGTCTATAGTAGTTTAGCGGGTAAAACCGTAGTTTAGGCTGGTAATTGTCAATAATTAGGCCTAGGCCTATTGTAAATTTTTTATTGTTAATTTAAAATGGAAGCTGGATCGACGAAAGTAATTGTTGACCTAAATGGATTAATGAAAGTAACTCTATGGTGAAAGAGAAGTTGGTTGGATGGAAATGATTGCTTCTGTAAATAGAAGCTGGATTGCTTAATCTACATCTTTGCTTCAATAGAAGCTGGATCGATTATTATTTTTTGCTTAAATAGAAGTGGGATTGACGAAAACAATTCTAGCCTAAAGCGAAGTTGGATTGATGAAAAAAGTCTTGGTTAAATAGAAGTTGGATTTTGATGACAATAATTCTTGCTTAAACAGAATTTTTTCTCGTAAATGGAAGCTGGATTGATGACAATTATCACGGAACATTGGTAGACTGCTAACTTGCAAGACTGTCAAGTACGGCATTGAAGAAATTAAACTAATTTACCAACCTAAACTACGGGATATCCAATTTAACCTTGATTATGACTATTGGTACCATAAAGTCGATTATTGGTAGTACAGTAGTAGCCTAACGATATTCATTTAAAAGCCGCAGTAGCAGCCGGACATTGCGTATCATGTCTCTGAGGCGTCGACACTGCTAGTCTGTTGTCTCCTTCGCAACTGAACTTGGAGCAATCCTCTGACCTAAGGCAGTGCTTGTGAATAAGCTAGTTTCCTGCGCTTAGCTAGCTCTCCAGTAGTAGGCCTACGTTTAAAATTAGGAGTAGGGGATTGGTCACCACCACTTTCTGGGGCAAAGTTACGCCCTTGCCGGTCTCATTAATTATGATGACAAGACTATCTAATTTCTAATTTTTATCAAGTTTATTAGTAAGTCATTATTGATATTAGTATTATTATGGTACTGTACTACTGTAATTGTTATTATTATTGTTACTACTATTAGTATTATTTAAGTCCTAATTAAGTATCAAATGCATTTTTTGAATAATAATCAAGAAAGAGGGGTCAAGCTTAGTGTAAGCTGTTAGCGTTTCTTGGCTCCTGTTGCACTGTACTTGCTGTTTCATGATTGTAACCTAAAACCTGCTCTGTGCAATAAATTCAATTCAATTCAATCGTTCGAGTGTTTAGAGATATAGTTTACTTACAAATATCTTTCAAATGCTGACTTGAAGATGAAATGCAAGAAAACAGTATGTGCACGCACTATCAACAGCGGTCAAAGGAACTAATAGCTCCCCATAGCGAAGAGCGCAGAGCTCGACGGGAGGCTAAGTCGGAAACCGGGCGACAGAGATCGAAGAGTGAGCCAATATAGGGGAAGGTCTCGGCCAACAGGTGTAGGTCAACACCAGCCAGCAGCTGTCTGCGACCACCAAGCCAAATGACTGGGTCTTGGATGGGTTGAAAAGCAAGCAATTTGTATTGTATTGTATTGCATTATATCTATCAATTTACATAGCGCCTCTCGCAGTGCACACCAATCAACCAACCAGAGACTCAGACACAACGAAAGAGGGTTTGAGACAACGAAAAGAGGCACGTGGCCCACCAGAACAAGAACAAGAACGTGTCAAAGGAGAAAGCTGGTTTCATAATGCAGGGCCAATGAAGGCAGTTGAGGTCATCCTCAAAGGTTCAACCAATCGGATACCGTGGGTGGGTGAGTGAATGGATGCATAGATGTAGACGGATGGATGGATGGATTGATGTCAGGTATGAAATGTGACACATTATGTTAGAATTTGTTAGACGAACAATGTTCTCCAGCGCTTCTAATTAGGCCACTGTGCGAATAGCCTGCGACCTATGCAACCGCAATCATATAATTATTATATATGCGCCAGAGGCAATTAGTGGAGGTGATTTTGACGTGTCTAAATTTGCTGCCGAAAAGTCATTGCCGTCCACATATTTCGATTCTGGGTTTACATTAATTTTTAGGTCTCCGACATTCGAAGAATTCCTTTGTTAGTCATAACATAGGATGTGTCCAATTGGTTACTTTATTCAGGATACAATTTTATTAATGTTGAAAAGTGTTGGAGGTCATAAAAATGTATTGTTTGAAGAACAGTATTAATTAATTAATTAAATAATAGTAATAATAACTTTTACATTTCGTCAGCGCTCCAATAACCATGATCAGGTGTTGCTGACGGTAACACACTGAACATTTAAATGGTGAAATTGTTCTAATATATAATGTCTACTAACGGAATAAAAGTCATCTTTTAGGCAAAGTTGATAATCGATTAAAGCAACAGGGCTACCTTGTCTCCTAGTTGTTAGATTCAGATATTTATTACTTCGATGTTTTATCATTATAATTTTATTATATAACTTATGTACTATTGTGCGTTTGCAAATGGTGTATTAATGACTATGTATACTTACTCGCTTACTTATTTGGGCTTGCTAGTCTAACTACTTTTGTTTGGCGTACAATGTGTTCATTGACAGTTAGCGTCCTGTATGACTCGGATTTTCCTGTTTTGTTGCGTGGTGGAGGAGGTTCGTGAGTTCAAAAATAACGCTAGCTACAACACAGCTAGATAGACTACAGTTAAAAACCGTACTTTTCAAAGGATCATATCCTGGTTCAACCTTATATCCTTATCAATTGCGTAGCTCTTTTTCCAAAGCCATCCATCCTAGCCATCTAGCTAGCCGTACGATTGACGCTTGCGTTGAACCCTGTCAGCATCGAAGTTTCAGTCGTTGAAAATCAAAATCTGACTAATCGTACAGGTCTCCTCTGTGTCTCTTTTATTCGCACCTCCACCAGGCAGAGCCGTGACCTCTGTATGGTTGGCCCCTCGATCTGGAATGGCTTTCCCTTGGCGCTCCGCTCCCTTTCTAGAACCATTTCTCAGCCATTCCTCTCTCAACTTCAGACGGTCTTATTTGGCCGCGCTTGGGCTGGGGCGCCTCTGAGTAGTTCCCTTGAAGAGGCGCTATATAAATTTTCGTAATAAATGAATAAATTAATAAAACTTTCTAAGAGAGGTCTGTTTTTAAACTTTGTAGGCGTCTGTGAGACTGAGAGCATCTCATTTTCGTGCCAGGGATAATGAGTAGGCTCACTTACTATGTACGCAATGGAAGCTATGGCGTCGTTCATTTTGGCAGCGAACTATTTAGATACAATTATTTCTCAATATTGGTCACATCGCAAAATTTTCCGGACGATCAATTTTACTTTAGTTCTAAATATAGCACCTCATTACAAATTTCTTGATTTCCTGTATTTTCTCATTGTGCACAAAACTAGACAATCGGAGAATTGATTAAGTGTTTAGCTTAGTGAAACAAAATTTTAAATCTTACATGCCGCTGTGTTACAATTAAATATCATTGCACACTGACGTTGCGAAGTGTCCACAGCAGAACAGCAAAGCCGTGCTATACGCCTATGTCAAGAATATACAGTTTATACACTCAAAAACAGCGATGGCGCTATCGCATTAATTAGAAAAGCCTAAACTAATAGTTAAGCTACTTTTGAAATACCTAGAAAAGACAAAAGCAATTGGAACGGTGATTTCAACCTACATGTAACTTGCCTATTGGCGTGTAGGGCTTCCGATTATATCAAATTGATACGGTGGTTACAAGTCTTCATTAATTATACTGAGACGATTAGTAAAGGCTTTACCCTTTAGTTCGTTTGAATCCCTCAATACTGGCCCAGTTAGCTACATTGCTTAGAGCGTTGGATGCACCGCGTGCGCTTCTGTGGTGTAGAGCGTGGATTCGAAACCCGATGCTGGTTTATTGAACATCTTTAATTTAAGGGTTAGCACTGTCCGTACACGGGGAACTTAAATGGAGTGGCGCCCATTCTTTTGGGCAGCAGCGATGAAGGATCTCACCCGATCAACTCATTGAAAAACGAGCATGGTCCAAACTTTACGGTCACTATATAAAATCCAACATTTATATTTTATTTACATGCATGGGTTGACTGACTGCCCAGCACGTCAACCTTTAGACTGTCTACAGTTCTATAAAGCTTTAAAGTCGGTGCGTCTTCCCACTATAGTCGTGCACCCTGCCTCACCTGATTTTACCCTCATGATAAAATTAAATTAACATACTGTACCTTAATTGTCAAACCTTACCATAGCTTTAGATAGCTTACCTTATCATAATTATCTTACATTTTCTTTGACTCTGCCATGTTACAAGACAAGACAATTTTCCTGACACACATACTTAGACAAAATTATATGGTTATCGATCACAGCAAAAGCGCTCTGTTAGTCATATGTGAATATTAACAATAACAATAACAATAGGGATCCTGAGTGGCCGAGTGGGTTGGTAGCCCGCCCGCCACGCCGGCGGCCCTGGTTCGATTCCCGGTCGGTCGGTTTATCAGAGATTAATTTCTCGGATCTTTACTGCGGCTGGCTCGGTCGCAATATAAACGTGGAGTACAATACAATACAATACAACACAATACAACTGGGGCGCGGTGGTGTAGGGGTATGTTCGGTGCCTTGCAGCTGGAGGGTTACGGGTTCGAATCCACCTCAAAGCTGCCGCGTAGGGACCCTGGGCAAGTCCTTCACGCGCAATTGCTCATGCGCTTCGGCGTGAAACTCCGATTCAGTGTCCGCGCTGTAGTCGGGAGCGCCTCTGAATAGGAATCTGGTAGGGGCGCTATAACAAGTGTTCAAATACAATACAATACAATAAACGTTCTGGTTACAGTATACTATGGTGCTGTTACTAAGGCATTGGTTTGATAGAGAGTTTGTTGCTAAGTTTCGGCAAGGACGATTCTACTGGATATTTTTTTGTAACAAATCCGTTTTCCATTTCTTTATAACTTTTGATTTTCATGCGAAAACCCTTTTTCAGTTTTATTTGAAACCGTCATTTCGAAGCCGTTGAGAAAATCATCCTCGTGTTCTTTCAGACCCTGAAAGTAACAAAGCCAAGCTGAGCTACCTAAGAAATTTTCCCTGAGGATCAGGTAAGGAAATCGCTCATTTATTCGGCAAAATTAAGAGGACTATAGAAAGTATTAGATGAAAAGGAGTAGAAGGGGAAAGATAAGATAAGCTAGGATGAGGTGAGACAAGGTAAGATGAGATTAGATGATAGGATATATAAGTGAATTTATATATTTAATCGAATTCTAACAGTGGGTACCATAAATGAAACAGGCAAGTACTTATTTATGAGTAATTAAAGACTCTTTACATTGTCAGTTTATAAAGACCTGTTATCCTCTAACTTAACATCATAGTCTACTGTTAAAATTTCTTTTTGGCATTTAGTGAAGCAAACCATGTTATGTTGCTTAAAATTTGAAATATTCTGGCGTGAGATGTCTTGCCGTAAATCAATTTAATAGTTCATTTCATATTTAATTTAACCCTAGGGCTACCAAGCTTTTTTTGTAACACTGGCTACCAAGGGGGGGGGTGGTTACCACCACCCCCTGGATTTCGTGTTTGGTTTTACATATCATAACTTGTAATATAGCATTGGATTCAGCATTCATTTTTGCACAGAATGGTATATTTAGTTGTACATTATATGAATGCACATCGAAATTACATCACTTTTAACAACGGAACCCATTATTTAGCAATATTGTATATTATTGCGTACATTTTGTACTTTTGGATAAACAAATATAAGATTATGTGTGTTTTGAAACTAATCTATGTATAAAAGATACACAAAATCATCGCTACACATGTTTATATAGTATAAATGTACATCCATACATATATATCCATACATATATATATATCGGTTTACGTTGTAATGCTGTATTCAGCCATTTTCACACAGATTACGCGTATTATTATTTATTTTGATCACTTCCGGTATTCAAAAGACAAAGATGTAGGTAGGGAAATGAATCCCTTCATTCCCTCTAAAGAATGTCATCTTTGTTTCTCTTCCAGGAAGACAAACGAATACGCTACAGACAAAAAACTAAGGGGGGAGTGCTTCCATTCAGCCATTTTTCACGCATATTACGCGTATTATTATTTATTTTGAGCACTTCCGGTTGTCTCAGGTCAACTCAGTGACCATAGAAATGTAGCCCCACATTCCCTCTATAGAATGGTATAATTTGTGTCTCCTAATATTAAATGACGGATAAGATATAGTCGAAAATCTAGGAGGGGTGGTATCCACCCCCTGGTACCTCGGGTATATTGGGTATAACTTTTGAACGGTGTGAGATATCATCTCACATTGTACCTCAAAACGTGTGTAAATGAACCCCCTACAGCTACTTAAAAGGTCAAATTTTTATTCCATACGGAAAAAGTTTGAGATGAAAAAAACCACCACCACCCTTGGTAGCCCGAGGGTTAACTAAGATGTATAAAAATGCATGGACAATTATGTACCTATAAAAACTGTCACCTGTATTCCAGGCGCGCAAATGGCGGCGCCAAAATGACAACCTTTAAACTAGAGGTCATAGAGGATCACAAAACTTTTTTTATCCATTGAGTAAAGCACAAACTTGACACAGGGGCTACAAAGGAGATTATCTAATAAGTTACATAATATAGCCGCATATTGTGTGGTGTTAAGAACTTATAATGATGTTGATGATGACGACGATGATTAGCAGGAGGGAGAGGAGGAGGATAATTATGATTTTTTTGGCATTTATGTGGCGCCTACTTTAGTTTCCTGTAGCGATGCTTTGTTCCCGTCTTCGAGGTGTTCCTGATTTTCGTTCTCATCCGACCATCTGCAACCGTGGAACCTGATAAGAAGACATTCATCCACCTTCGCCTCCAGGTCTCTGTCCCCTATTTAAAAGAAAAGCTCAGGTAGACACAACGCTGCGTTAATTTTCTTTTGATGATCTTGTTTTCACTTTTCTACATAATGCATCACGACAACATCTCTCTAAAAGTCTTGGCGCATCAGATCGAATAAGATTAGAGTCAATTAAATTAAATACTTTATTTATTTATTTATTTATTTATTTCAGAAAATTTATATTGCGCCCCTTCAAGGATGTCTACTCAGAGGCGCTCCCAGCCCAAACCCGGTCGAATAGAAATACGATTCTAATAGACTGAGTTGAAATAGGTCGCATCACAGCACATTACTCGTATAATACATGAGTAATTAAAGACTGCGAATCTGCGTGTATCAGTTATTGATCAAATCATAGAAGAAAACTCATATTATCAGTTTTCACCTGTTTCGTTAATGGTACCCCTGTTAGAATTTGATCAAATATTATAAAGTCACTTAGACCTATATGATATCATCTTATCCTATCTTACCTTATCACACCTTATTCTAACTTATGTTATCTCCCTCCGCATATACTCCTAATCATCTGCTACTTTCTATTGTCCTCTTAATTTTGACCCATAAATAAGCGATTTCCTTACCTGACCCACCGGGAAAATTTCTTCGGTAGCTGAGCTTGGCTTTGTTACTTTTACATGTAGGGTCTGAATGAACACGACGATGATTTTCTGAACGACTTTGAGATGACAGCTTCAAATAAAACTGAAAACGGGTTTTCGCAGGGAAATCAGAAAAGTGACTAAGGAATGGAAAACTGATTTGTTATGATAGACTACCCAGGAGAATCGTCACGTGCCTTGATCGCCTCTTTAGACTGTCTTAATAACGAACGCACCAACGAGACCATTGCCATAGCAGCAGCGTATATAGTATACGGTGGCCATAACTTTCATATTCACATTTAAACTAAAAGAAAGCTTTTGTCGTGATTGATAACCAGATAATTTCTATATTTGTATATATTTTACAGATCGGATATGAAAAGGTGTCGCAATTAAGGTGCAGTATAATTATGGTTATTTAATTTTAGCATGAGGTAGGATCAAGTGAGGCAAGGTGCAAGGCTATAGTGGAAAGCCACACCTGTAGACAGCCTAATGGTTGATGTGCTTCATGGAAAGCCAACCCATGTAGCCTAAATAAATCGAAAATGTAAATGTACATAATTTCATATAACGAACGCATGGCTTTGACCGTGCTCGCTTTTCAATGAATTGATTGCATGAGATCCTTCAACACTGCTGCACGTTTGAACGAGCGCCACCTCATTTAAGGTCTCCGTGTAAGCACCGTTGCTAACCCGAGAATTAAATTTCTTCAATAAGCCAGCATCCGGAGTCGAATCCACGCTCTGCCACACAGAGGCACACTGGATGCATCCCATGATCTAACCAATGTAGTTAACTGGGCCACTAGGTCGGGGTTCAAACCGAACCAAAATCTACAGCCTTAGACTATCGTCTCAATATTAAAGAAGAGTTGCAAAAATATAAATTTAATATATCGTAGGCCATATTATGTCTACGGACAAGTTACATGTAGATTGAATTCGTCGTTTTAATCGCTTGTGGTTTTTGTATTTATTTTCAAATTAGCTTTCACTTTCAGTTTCGGTTTAGGCTTTTCTAAATAGTGCTATGCCGCCATCAGTTTTGTGTGTATATAATCTTGACTTCGGTTCACAATAGTACCGCTTTGCTGTTCTGTTATGGACACTTCACAACGTCAGTGTGCAATAACGTTGAATTGTAACAAAGCGTTAGGTTCAAACTAAAATTGGATTTGCTGCGCTAGGCAAAACCCTTCATCAATTCTCCGAATGTCTAGTTTTGTACACGATGAGAAAATATATTATAAGAAATGAAGAAACTTAATGATTTGTTACATTTAGAACTAATGTAAAATACGGAAGTGCAATGTTTCCATCGTCCAGAAAACTTCACGATATAAACAGTGTTGAGACATGCTTGGAAGTAAATGGTTCGCTGCCAAAATCAGCAGCAGCTTCCATTGTAGATGCATGCAAACTTTGCACACGACCTCTCTTAGAAAGTTTGACGAACTGTGTTGGTGAAATTTTCAACGAGCGAAACTTAGATGCTTACAGGCTTTAACGCAGAGGTCAATCGTATGGCTAGCCAGATGGCTAGGATAGATGGCTTTGGAAATGGAGCGACGCGATATATAAGAATATAAGGTGGAATCAGGACATGATCTTTTGAAAAGGAAGGCTTTACTGTATCTAGCTATGTTGTAGCTAGCGTTGTTTTGAACTAGCGAACCTTCCTCTACCACGGACAGAGGCGGCCTTTGACAGTCTATGACAATTTTGTGCTATTATAATTATAGGCGAGGACAAAAATGCCGCCCCTAGCCCCCTACTCATAAATGATAGCTTTTGACGGAAGTGACCATCATGACTGTCTTTTGTCGGAATTCGCAGCCCTTTTAAAAGTGCCGCTCTAGCCTATACCTAAAGCCGGTGTCACGAAATAGACTATTCCCCCATACATGCGTATCCCCTTAGCGAAATGGAGTTTTCGGTTTAGTTTGCATTTTTGGCGGTTTCTAAGTGTATTCAGTCGTACTGTTTGGATTTATTGTACACATAAAATATTTTAATTTGCGTATCTTTAGTTTGTAAGTCGACCTAAAATCAATTTTCTTCGTTTTTGGTGATTTTGACTGGATTTTCGCCGAGGCTATCGTGATGCGTATACCGATGGGGGATAGAATGGTTTATCCCCCCGGATACTCTAAACCGGTTTATTCCATCCGGGGGATAAATTCATACATCCCCGGATAGTCCTAGGACGGATACTCTATTTCGTGATACCGGCTCTGAACATGGAGCACAGCAGGAAAAATCTGAGTCATACAGGCCGCAATAACTGTCAATGAACACATTTGTCCGCCAACCTAGAATCGAAATATGTGGACGACCATGACTTTTCGACCGCAAATGTGGACACATCTAATTCACCTCCACTAATTACCTGCATCGTATACATGTATGTGATAGAGGTTGTATAGATCGCAGGCTATTTGCATAACGGCATAATTAGAAGCGCTGGAGAACATAATTCGAGTAATAATTTCTTAGATTATGTCACTTTGATGATGTTCAATTTTATAGCAGCCATCGATCCATCCGTCTATATGTATGCAACCACGCACTCACCACCCACGGTATCCGATTGGTTGAGCCTTCGCTATGGTTCAGTTAAATTGATTAAAAGTCAAATTAAACTGAAAATTAAAGTGTCTTGATTCTTTTATCAGTAGGCTGGCATAGTCGAACAAAGACGTCGTGCGTGATTGGTTTGAAATGGATTGGTTGATGCGTGCAGCGCAGACACAACGAGTCGCACTGCTTATTGCTTACATGTAGGCCTATGTATCGACATAACTATCCCATTCTAGTATTTTTAGTCTTTGACCGCTGTTGAAAGTGTGTGCGCATAGCGTTTTCTTGCATTACATCTTCAAGTCAGCAGACGTAAGATATTCGTAAGGTAAATATATCTCTGTTTATTAGCATGATGACAAACCTGCTGTTCCTTCAAACAAGAAAACGTTAAGGCGTGTAAAAGCTACTTTCGAATGAAGCATGAAAAATTCTATTGAAGTATTGGACAATTAAAAACACTCAAACGATTATTGCTATTGCTAATAGTAATATCATAATTATTTTTACCTGAGGTACATGCGATCCATCAGGATTTCAAAAATTAGGGACGGCATTTTTCTAGGATGTCACAGATGTTGTGCTCAATGCCAAACAGTGAAAATCTCTATTATTATTATTATTATTATTATTATTATTATTATTATTATTATTATTATTATTATTATTATTATTATTATTATTATTATTATTGTTGTTGTTATTGTTGTTGTTGTTGTTGTTGCTGCTGTTGCTGCTGCTGCTGCTGCTGCTGCTGCTACTACTACAACTACTACTACTACTACTACTACTTCTACCTCTACCACTACCACTGCCACTGCCACTACCACTGCCACTACCACTGCCACTACCACTACCACTGCCGCTACTTCCACTGCCACCGCAACCACTACTAATACATAGAGGTGGCAGTTTTGGGTTTTTTGACAAACTGTTGAGAATTTAAGAGAGACTGAAACAGACTGGATAATAAAATGGCTGGAAAAAGAACATTGAGTAGAGGCAGCGAACAGATGCACTGCTTCTATGTCACTGACTTACTTCGTCGATCCATAGCGACATCCAACTGCTCAGTGACGCAGGATTCCAGCCGGCGATCCAGCTAGAATATCGTTGTTTAACTCTTGGCCACTGTCTGCATCAGCTGTTTCCTAATAACATGGATAGAACTTTCACTTATTTCTTTGATCTCTTAGTTCTTGCTCATCTGACTGTTTTTCAGTCAGCGAAATTGTAATTGATGTCTTATTTAGCGCCTATATGATATTGCGCTGACCAGATTACATGGCTTCTGTGTTACTTGAAACCCATTTTATGTTAAGCCTCGTTAAAGTCTCTTCGGATATCATTTCGGTTCTATTTTCCTTGTTATAATGATTGCAAAAATAATGTAGCATATTGCAGCCGATGGATATTTAGCATGTATTTACATAAATCCAAACTCCTCTAGACATTCCATTCACGAAGAAGAAAACCGAATTAAATCTTAACGAAATACTGGGCGAGACTTTGAAGGGGTGCCACTGCAGCGTGAAATATTCCTCAACGTACACATTTTAATGATTTTATCCCTAGATTTCGCAACTTTATATAAAAATCTTACATGCATGTTGCATAAAACAGTGTACAAGAGCTGGAACTTCACTTTTGCGCGTGAACTACCTATTTACTGACATACCCTATTGCATCTGACCACATAAGGTAATAAATTGAAACACTTTGAATTGCAGGGAATATCCCTGATATAATATAATCGAAGCAATGGAGTCGCGTATGCATTGGGCAGACTACACGATCTTTGTCGGATTCCTCGTCATCTCTCTGGCCATTGGAATCTACCATTCGCTAACAGGAGGTCGACAGAAGACGACCGCTGAGTTCATAATGGGCAATCGACGACTCAAGGTCATTCCGACGGCCATTTCGTTGCTTGTATCCATCGTTTCGTCCACAATGTTGCTCGGTACAACGACGGAGATGTACAGCTATGGAATCCAGTTCCTCATCTTCTGTATTATCTCTGGAATACTTTCTTTGTTCTGTATCGAGCGATTCATTGTTCCGTGGCTCTTTCCTCTGAAGCTAATCAGCATCTATGACGTAAGAGTTTGCTCTGCCTCTTATTTCGTAGCTTTGATGTAGGCTAATTGTTTGTTTTGCGGATGATGTGCTGACAGTGTTTCCAGAAATCAAACTAGTTAGTTCAACAGGAATAGTTAGTTTTAGGTATGACCAAAGAAAGATTGTGGGTGACTGTAGATGGTTGGATCGATGGTTGAATGGATCGTTGGATGGTAGGATGGATGAATGGATGGCTGGGTGGACAACGAAAGGCAATCAGATGACCTGGTTGAATAATGATGCGTCTTGGGAACATGGAGAGATTTTAAATATTGCTGATGCTAAGAGTTCAATGTTTATAGATTTAGAATCTCAATATGAATGAGCTTTAGCCGAAGAGGAAGCCAATGTAACGATTGAAACACAAATGTTATGTTTCAGTTTTGATGCATTACTCATGGCTCCAGTAATTTATTCAAAATTCTTTTTTAGCAATTAAATACTTTCAACAAAAAAAATAGCTGAATATATAGATTTGGCATATGAAACAAGTTTATTTATTTTATTTTCCAAAAATTTATATAGCGCCCCTTCAAGAGTCCTTCTCAGAGGCGCTCCCTGCGCTAATCTAAATCATGTTAGAGTCAAAATGACGAGACAGTCAGTCAAAAACGAACACAGCTCATAGAATAAATTACTAGAAGAGTCACCACTGGCAAGGTCCCGCAAACACGAAGAGCAAGTCAGAGGATTCTCATCCGGAGCTGATGGTTGGCACGTTATTCGAAATTCCTGGTCACCGTAGCATCGAAGAAGAGGAATGACGACAGACGACGAGGTTCGGAACACACGCACCTCGACACCATGGCAGTTCCTCTCAGACGGTAGAAGACGTTGCGTCCCGGCATCTCTCTGGCACTGGATCTGCAGAGGACGACATTCGTAGTAGCCAGCAAATGGTCGAATAGTGTCACTTGTGTAGAAAGATGGGCGCCATAAGCGAGGGCTTTGTGGCACAGGCAACAACCTGAAACCCCTCAGCGGGCGAAACCATTCTGTAGGTCAGCGACGAGTTTGCGGTTTCGGTGGTAAGCGTCCGAAAATCGTCCAAAGCACACCAGAAATAGCGACGAAAGAGAGAAGTCTCTCCACGGACGCATAGTAGGCAATTTTTAAAATCGAATAAAAAAATTAGTCGAGCAAAAAACGAGTTCGACCGCCCAAATGGTCAAAATTTACGCGAAGATACAAACATGTTGCCATATAATATCTAAATAATGTTGTTTGATCTGAAGGAGGGCGAGAGTGGCCTTTTTAACTCTCGCAATGACTTCTGCGATGCCCAGCCTGAGAAATGGCGGAGTTGACTGACCTGAGTCTGTGGTGTGTGCAGTAGCACTCTCTCAGTTCTAAAAGGAACCTTCATGTTAATGTGTTCGATAAATCGTCGCCTGAGAATTATCTTGTCGTATCTCCACTTTTTATTTTTTTCGAAAAGCAGTTTAGAGTTGATTTGTAGTTGAATTTGTCTTATCCTCCTTCAGTTTCAATGACTAGGAGATACGACAGATCGTTTTAAAGATATTCAACGAAAACTACCTGTCGTATGTCCTGCTTCCAGAAATTGTTTCTCGTATCTCCATGGTGTAGCAGTGTCACGTGTTGCACGCCGTTGGAAAGCTCATCATTGATTGGATGAAGGAGATACAACAGTATAACACTCTGCGTTTGTCTCGATTATGGTGTCGCATATCCAGACAATTACAATTTTTCCTTCAAAAATCCGGACTATATCCACGGACATTTTAACGAACACACTGGATAAGAATTGGTCGTTGTTTTTTATCATTTCATGCCTATGTTTTCAGGCGGATGATTTGCAATCGTTGTAAATCACACATTTTTCAAACATTTCTCAAAAACAAGTGTAATTGTTACATTTTTTAAATGCACTGTCTTTAGGCAATGTTGATATTTTAATATGACGTCTGTGTGTGAAGCTTTATTGCAGTGAATTTATTTTTTCGTCCGATGGTGCCCAAACTCCTTCCTCGTTTTTCTCGGAATTTAAAAAATGGAGACACCTCAAGATAATTCTCAGGCGATGAAAAGTAGATTGCAACTACAGTGCCAGTCACTAGCTGGTTTTCAAGAAGAAATCAGCCAAGATATCCATTTAAATTAGACCTACCTGGATCAGATATGCCAAACGCTTATTTGAAAACATTTCAAAGCAAAATTTATAGTCAGTATGGCAATGAAATGATTGTTAAACACCTGGATGCGCTGCATGCGCGTCCTGGCTCCCAATCGTACATTGCGCCCAAGATGTCCTGCTGTGGAAATCTCAGCCATGCACAGCGTCTAACAGGACATTCTAACTGGCAGCAGCTGCTGTGTTGATGGATGGACGGAGAAACGGACGAATAGACGGACACAGATGCACAGGTGGATTTGAACCACTTAATACGATGATGATAGATGGATGGACGGACGTTTGACAAGAAGCGGATCAATTTAAAGATTGACAGAATGGCGCATTTCTTAATGGCATAGATTAACCAATAAATTTTGGATTTACGACTTCAGCACGGTGGCGCACAATATGCCATGCTTGAAAACGTGGATGGTTTACAAATTGGGTTGTTCGAGTAAGACAGATGAAACATGTCAGACCTTTTGTTGTCATCTGCCATTTGACGTACACACCGAAAATAATAGCGTAATGATCTTTGATTGCTAGCACGTGAACATCGCTGGTTTGATATCGTCTGCCACAAATCGTTGATTACATCTGGTTTTAATCGAAAATTGGCCATATCATTTTTATCTAATGCCCCTTCAAGATATCTACTCAGAGGCGCTCTCTGCGCTAGCCTATATGTTGGTAGTGCAATTCGTAGCTGTAGTTTTGACTGTAATAATTATTGTAGCAGAACAATTATGCCGCAATTCTATTGTAACTTGTAAACGGTTGTCATCACTACATATCCACTTTTCATAAGCTACTATAATATTCACAATTGACAATGATCCATAAGTACTATCCTTATGTCAACTTCAAGCAACTTCAGGTTCGTCGTTGCTTTCGATAGTGGGTGGTTTAGAAAGGCAATGTAGAGCTCGTAATCTTTTGACTGGTTCCTCTTCCATCGATTGATGACCGCAAATGCATAAAAAATTATCTTATGTTTCAGTACTTGGAAATGCGATTTATGTCCAAGAGCATCAGGATTTTTGGAGCTATGTTGGGAATGTCATCTGGAGTAAGTGGCAATTTGTGTTCAAACGTAACTGGGGTTAAGGTTACATATCCGCATAAACACTATGGAAAGTAAAAGTAAGGCTAGGTTGTCATTTGTAAGGTGGATGGACAAATATTATTGTCAGTTCTTCGTACCGCTGGTCTGAGTTCCCACACACCTGTGAAAGGAACCAGTTTTCGACAATACACTGTAGCGAAATTAATAAGGTTTCGGAAACTTGGATGACGAAATCAAAGTCTTTGTCGTATAACATTAATTTAGCCGAATTCCACGGTTATTTGCAAGGAACTGTTTCCATCGCCTCACAGCGAGCAAAATAAGATCCTCTATGGGCAAATCTTGGGCATCAAGTTTCTGAAGAAATATTATGGATAACCAAAGGTGTGAAGAGGATGTTATTACTCCGGGTGAGTAGAACGGGTGTCTGTAGCACTCACAGTCACCAGGAGACATGGGTCTTAATTTCAGTAGGCAAAGAGCTGTATCTTTAGTACAAGCTTTTAGTGTTTCTCGAGGCTAAATTAGAAGTTTAAGGATCGATCACACTTACAGAAGATAGATAATGAAGTATGTAATGGTTTTTGTTCCTAGCTTCTCTTCATGGGAATGGTAATGTATGCACCATCAGCGGCTTTGGAATCCGGTATCTATGAACAACTTAATTTATTGTAGTACTCTCATTTTCATCTTGTCTATTACTGTCGTCATCAATGCCATCATCACCACAGACCACCCCACCACAGCAAACGCAGCCGCCGCCGCCGCCGCCATCGTCAACAATAAAACAACAACATTGTAATCAACTTCATTACTATCAACGCCAAATAAAAAAATGCTACAAAATGAAGAAACTATTGATGTTTGTTGTTTCTTAGCTAATGGTTTACCGCTTGCCGTTTCAATACCAGCCATGGCCGCTGTAGCGATAACTTATACGGCTCTCGTAAGTACATAATTTTTAAAGAAAGGACTGAAGGCTAAATTTATTGTATTGTGGACGTGTGACAGATTATTTAGCGAATGACTGATTGGCTAATTTTATTCATTAAATGAATGATTGCAGATACGAACGATAAATAGATTAATCGGTGAGTCTTTCAATCGACCCTTCAAACTTCAACAACATGTTACGATTTGGGAGAGATAAGTAAACGTCTAGTGCTGGAGTGGCCCACGTAGGTCTAGTATGCATAACGCAATTTACTGCTAATCATTTGTGATTGATATATGAAAATATTTTGTAACCGTAGGGAGGAATGCGAGCTGTGATATGGACGGACGTCTTTCAGTTCGTGACGATGGTCGCTGGAATGATTGCAGTCTTCGTCAAGGTTTCTTGCAAAACTATGTCATGACGATAACAGTTAAACTGTAAAAGACAAAAGTCTCTGATCACAAGTTTAAGTTTTAAATAAGACTTAATGTTATGTATAGCTCGACAAACTTGGATCGTAAATAGGCGAATAGGAGGAAGGGGAAATTCAATTGATATGGTTCTTATTTTTGTGAAGGGTTTGATTGTGGCTGGAGGAATAACAAACGTCTTCCGATTGGCTGGGGAAGAAGGTCGACTCGTCTGGGCTAAGTAATCATTTTCTAATATCAATATTGTCATCATCATCTTTCTTTTGGATGATTTTAAGAACACCTACAATCATCACTGCATGGCAGCGGCCATGTTGTTGGTAAAAACTAAAAGCGAACAGTCTGCAGTTTTCATTTACTTCTCCTTTGAGCCTTCAGCGTTGGCCTGTAAAGATTCCAATTTCCAACAAAACAGCATACGTGGCCAAGAATATCGCGGATGCAGTCTTTTCGGGCATTAGACTTAGAATTTGTAAACTTCCCATCATCAGCTACCAATCAACTTGCCATTGATCGAACGGTTTACCTGCTTGAAGCGAGCGTCAGCCTCATTCATAGCAGCTGCTTTATAGCTTTTCAGGCTTTCCAAGATCCAACGACAATAGCAGTTTACATCAACTGCCTAGTTTGTTAAATGTGAACGTTTGACTTGCATTATTAAAATTCAAACATTTTCATCATCATCATCATCGTCACCACCACCACCACAACAACAGCAACAACAGCAACAACACCACAATCATCATCATCATCGTCATCACCGCTATCGTTGTCGTGGCCGTTTAATTCTCTCTCCACTTCTTAGTCATCGCGCTCCCTCCGTTCAGCTGAACATGGTCTTCTCTCTATCCCTTTTCCGCGCACATCCACCAGGCAGAACCGTGCCTTCTCTGTGGTTGGCCCCTCGATCTGGAATCCCCCCTTCTGTCGCTCCGCTCTTTTCCTAGAACCCCTTCTCAGGCATTCCTCTCTCAACTTAAAATGGTCCTATTTGGCCGCGCTGGGATTGGGAACGCCTCTGGGTAGTTCCCTTGAAGAGGCGCTGTACAACTTCAAGTAATGAATGAATGAATTGTCGTATATGTCGTGAGAGAACATTTTGTTTACGATTATGGTGGTTCCCGTAATGTTTCTCACAGTTTTAGCATCGACCCGCGAGAGCGCCACACTGTATGGTCTCTTATGATTGGAATGGGAATGGGGTGGATTAGTTCTTTCGGTCTGTCCCAGGCAGCTGTTCAGAGATACTCCGCCGTCGACAAACTGTCAAAGGCAAGGGCGTAAGTCACGAAGAAATTATGTTATTTAATTTAACAATTATTTTCGTACATATTCCTTTATGACATCGAGTTTCTCCTACCTCATCATGTGGAATTATTAACATTCTCTTTTTCTCTGTTGCTTATGGGCAACTCAGTAAGAAACGTACGGCGTGTCGACATTTAGTAGTTCAAAGTGTTCCTTGCGTCATTTCTCAAGGCCTGTGCATCGTATATTATTACTTTACCAATTGCTTCTTTGATTGATGCAACTTTGAACTCAATTTGTCCACTAAGTAGTGTTATGGTATTGCATACTTTTTGCGCTCTGTTATCCTGAACGCTTCTTCAGCTCCTTAACATTGTGGTTCCATCCAGTTTTGTCTTGTCTCGATGCAGTTTCCTTCTGATTTCTCTTGTGAGCCAGTTAAATTGTTTCCGGTCTGCAGTGGTCGTTTGTTGTTTGCCTATGCTTTCTGTATTTTTCATTAGTTCTAATACTTCGTCTGATATCCACTGGTCTTTCGGTTTCTGGTCATCTCATATGACAATGTTGTTTGGTGCTGTTTTATTCCCTTTTGTATGTTTGACCACATAATTTCTCTCTTGTCCAGATTGTGTGTTCCTGTGTATGACGTCTTCATACTTTTGTCGGATGTTATTATCTGTTATGGGATATTATCTGTCAGTTTCTTGGTAGCATACTTGATGTTCTCTGTTGGCCTCGCTCCTCTCCTTAATTTCATTTTAAAGTTGGCTATTACTAGCTTGTTATCGGCATCGTCTTTCAACTGTTAGCGTTATATGGAAACTCGCCTTATTTCTCAGAACAATGCTGTTAATTATTCCTCCCGTGGTGGTAATGAACGCCATGGCTGGAATTATTGGACTAATCGTCTTGGCTCACTATTCGAGCATCAAGTGCGATCCTTTGGTCAACAAAGACATCACAAATTCCAACATGGTAGGAGAATTACATCGTCCTACTATTATCATTCTGTTAGGTGATATAATATTAATGAGATCTCTAGGTGAAATAATTATTGCTTGTCGTTGCTTTCTCAAGTTAAATGCTATGGTGGGTTGTTGAGGAGGAATTCTCTAGCATAATTATGTTCCACATTTTACCGTTCACATTACTTAGCATTACGCGGCTTAGCTTTCCAAATTCGCAATACGTTCAAATAGCGTAAGATATAATAATAATAATAATAATAATAATAATAATAATAATAATAATAATAATAATAATAATAATAATAATAATAATAATAATAATAATAATAATAATAATAATAATAATAATAATAATAATGATAATAATGATAATAATAATTTCTTTTCTTTAATTAGGCGCCTGACAAACGCACTGCGCTGTATATTTACATGCTATGCAATTGAAACAATATTAACTAGTTAACTACTAACAGAACAGACATCCTGCAATACACGGCGCTAATAGCAGCCTACAAAGCATATTCGCCCTACGGGCTCGAACTCGGTACCTCTCGCTCTCAACGCCAGTTGTTATCCAATGCGCTATCGGGCCCCAAATGAATGACCTGTGAAGTTCCTCCATTAAATCACATTAAATTATAACACATAGCCTAGGCCTAGCTAATAACTATAAGTTGGATAATTACACAATTTGCAACTGCTTCATTGAACTATCCGACATCAGGTAAAACCTCAAAAATTGTAATTAATATGTCTCTAAATTAATTAATATGTCTTTCTGATCTGTACAGTTGCTTCCATATTTTGTCGTGACTATTTTCGCCGATTCACCTGGATTTTCAGGACTTTTTCTCTCCACACTTTACGGAGCAGCTTTGAGGTGCAGGCATTTATTAATTAATTTCTATATTAATCATCAGTGATAATCAACTTAGAGTCACCACAACTGATAAAGGACAACGTCAACAAAATGAAAAAAAACACATTAATTTGTTTGCAACATAGGACAATCTGTCCTTCTAGCAATTAAAACGAATTAATTAAAAATTCGCTAATGACTTTATATGTCTGTTATAGATTCAGAAACTATACTAGGTTGATTTATCGAGATAGATTAGAGCAGAATATGAATGGGTTCGAGCCTCTCGTTGGGCGTTTATTTGGCAGAGCTTGACCAATTTTCACACTTGCTATGTGTGCCATTCTGACTTGTACCCGTTTGCATATCTGATATTTGGAAACAGTGCATTATTAACCGCAGCTGTATTGCATTTTACGACGAGGCAATGACTTTTGTATGTCTCTAGATTTTTTTCTCCTCTCACTCTTCTTTGTATGTCTCTAGACTTCTCTTCTCTTTCTTTTGTTTCCCTTTCGTTACCTCTTGCCTGTCCTTTCGTTACGATGTCCAATTTGCATGTTGTATGATTGTATGTATCGTGAAGTACTGTTTCTTCATCGCTGAGCGGTGCAGCCGCAAACTGTTGGGAGGACATTCTCAAATGGAAACTAAACCACCTGCCCGAAGACAGAAAGACTTTCATCAACAAGCTCCTAGGTAACTATTCGGATGCCTATTTACCCTCTTTCGCGCTGTTCTTATTCCAGCATATATTGCCTAGTACTTTTTTCAAGTATATTTACCACTTCATTTTAGCGCCCATCACTTTATTTGATGCTCTTCAGGTCTCGTTGACAGAACCACACACCTATAATAATTCGATATATGGCTTTACACATTATTAAGTTGTAGATCAGGGGTGTGCAACTCACGGCCCGCGGCCAGGTCATGTCCCTGAGGACCTAGGAACCGATCCTTGGCACGTCTTTTATATTAGCACCTGGCTGCCCTTAAAATCTTAGAGCGGCCCTCTGTTAAAAGAAGTTGTCCATGCCTGGTTTAAATGCTAACTTATGGTGCATAAAGCTTTGATCTGTGTGTTTCACATTTTCCTAATAATATTAAGATTGCATATTCCTTTCTTACAATCATATTCCTATTTGGAATTTCATTTCCTTAATCAGAAATGACATCTTTCATACTGTGACAATTGCTCTACCATAGATACGAATCCCTAAATTCGACGAGAACCTAGTGTCACTCTCTAACATATCACTCGCTGGTTCAACAGTTCGCTGTTTCTTTGTGATATCCAGTTGTGCTGTTTGGGGTCATAGCCGTCGGAATAGCTTTCTTCATTGCTTCGATTCCCGGTCCAATCATACAGGTAGGCTAAGCCTGTCATCGATTATTTTCAGGTTCCTCAAAATAGCTGTCAAACTGTTGATTTGTATCCAATTGGAGGAATCATCTATTCCGTACTAGCAAACTGCGCGTGTAATTGTTGGTCATTTTTGAAGATGGATACGATTCCACGTTTAAGGCTATAACTCGAGTTGCATTGGTTTCCAAGTCACTTTTAGTATAAGCTCGTTGATAAAGGGTTAAACAGGCCCGGGCATGAAAGGCAAAGGCATTGAAGCGCTGAATAATTATTACCACATAATTAGATAGTGGAAGACATGATATATTGCCAGTTCATTATATTTTTATCATGACTACTTTTACTATTTTATTTTGATTATTATTATTATTATTTTACTATTATTATTATATTATTATTATTATTATTATTATTATTATTATTATTATTATTATTATTATTATAATTATTATTATTGTTATTTCTTTGCCCCGAGGTAAACATGATCTTTCAGGGACTTCAAGATTACTAAAATTGTTAAAAGTCTGGAACGGTTACTACTCCTACTACTACTACTATTATTAATACTATAATACTAATAATAATAATAATTATTATTATTATTATTATTATTATTATTATTATTATTATTATTATTATTATTATTATTATTATTATTACTACTACTACT
Source organism: Aporrectodea caliginosa (assembly GCA_020284085.1). NCBI lineage: Eukaryota > Metazoa > Annelida > Clitellata > Crassiclitellata > Lumbricidae > Aporrectodea > Aporrectodea caliginosa. Next base: position 1,115,947 of record JACEVL010000370.1, read on the forward strand.
ACTACTTTTATTATTATTGCAATTATTATTATTATTATTATTATTATTATTATTATTATTATTATTATTATTATTATTATTATTATTATTGTTGTTGTTGTTGTTGTTGTTGTTGTAATCTGTGGTAGTGGCAGAGGTAGTCTTAGTCATAACTACTATGTAACTAATAGCTGGTAGCTGATAGGTAACTGGAAGCTGGATCTTGTACGTACAGCAGCTGATAGCTGGTAGATGATAGATAGCTGGTAGTTGATTACCCCAGTAAACTGGTAGTGATAGCTGGTAGCTGATTAGTTGGTAGGTAATTGGTAGTAATAGCTGGTAGCTGTTAGTTGCTAGGTACCGGGTAAGTAGCTGGTAGGTATCTGGTAGCTTGTAGGTATCTGGAAGCTGGTAGGTCGCTGGTAGCTGGTAGGTCGCTGGTAGCTGGTAAGGAGCGGAGAGCTGGTAGGTAGCTGGTAGGTAACTGAGACTGGTTGCTGATAGGTAGCTGTTTGCTTGTAGATGGAAGCTGGTAAGTTGCAGGTAGCTGGTAGCTTGTAGGTATCTGGTAGCTGTGACTGGTAGCTGGTAGGTAGCTGGTAGCTCGCAGCTGGTAGGTAGATTGTGGGTGGCATGGTATTTGGTTACTGCAGCTGGTAGGTATCTGTCAGCTGGTTAGTTGCTGTTAGTTGCTTTTTATGTGAATGTAGTAGTAGAACTACCACTAGAAGTAGTATTATAAAAATAAATATTACTACTACTATCATTATGCTACACCCGCCACTGTTACTACTATTGGTGCCGTTGCTATTGTTTTGCGTGCGTTGCAGGTGTTGGTTGCCATGCAGAGTTCGGTCAGCGGTCCAATGATTGGGCTTTTCGTCCTCGGCGCTGTCTCCAAACATGCCAACTGGAAGGTTAAAATATTTATCAATCCTTTGATGGCATTTGGCTTCCGGAGTGGACTTACTTTTAGTTATAAGGTTTAGAAGCATCATCACTGCCATCTTTATTGTGGTGATGAATGAAGATAATGACGATGACTTTGACTTCGATGATGCCAAGGTTGATTATGCTTCAAATCCGGATGTTTAAATGATTTAAAATCCAACTTAATATTACCTTAAATGCTAAGGATTAAACTATAAAAGAGCAGCAGCTTCGAGGAGAGAAGAGATAGGGACTCTGTTCTTCACTTGCATCATTGTCTTGGATAGTATTTTTTCTGATGTTGGCGAATCTTTAAATCGTTAATATTAATCCAAGCAAATCTATATTCTATAAAACATTGTTAAAAAGATTGAGGAGAAAACAGTTATTAAAAGAGCTTGTTTGGCCAACAAAAAAATCGACAACAACCACCTGTCAAATTTCACCGTTACAACATTCTGTCAGAAACGGAAACCAAGACAAGAAAAGAGAAAGAATATTGATGAAAAACATTATTCGAAGATGAAATTAAATACGTCAAAAACTTTAAAGACCTCGATATTCTATCAGAAATGGAATCCAAGACAGAAAAAAGAGAAAGAAAAGATAAAAACACTACACGAAAATGAACTGAAATGCATCAACAACTTTAAAGACGTCAACGGCCTTTGTCGCTAAAAGATGTCGTTAAACATTTGCTAAATAATAATAAATATATAATAACAAGCAAATCTATATCCAAATACAATGAAGTCCATACAAAATGGTGATCTCTCGTGTCTAAGCCAACACAGCTGGAAAACACTAGGCTACAATTGCTGTTTATCATTGTTATCTAATGTAATATGATGGTGGCTGCAACTGTAGTTATGGCTCTGGGTGACATTATTCTGTTCAAGGGCACGCTGTTAGGGGGCATCGTGGGAATTATGTTTACCTTCTGGTTGAACATTGGTTCAATGACGGTCAAACACAAACACCCTCCTCTGCCACCCGTATCCGTGGAGTATTGTTCACTGACCTATACCAACTACACGCACTTCGAGGTCGATGATGGAATTTGGGCCAAAAACAACTGGAACGAAACAACTGAGGTTTTTATGCCAGAGGCAGAACAACACGTGGTTAGCATTGTCTTCAAGAATACATTATATGGTATTGTACTATTACAAACGTATATTATTTGTTTTGTTACATTGCATCACATTTTCTCATGAACTGCGAACTTCATGCATTATCTAAACTATAAAGATTACACAACGCTGCGCTACAATTCTTCAAAATGTATTTCACATAAAAATTATATACTCAATATGCTTTAAAAGGCTACGTTTTGTTCTTTTTTCAGATTCAAATTCAGGGCCTAGAGAATTTCTATGCCATATCATATCGGTGGTTCTTACCAATTGGAGCCATCGTCACAGGAATCATTGGTATACTAGCATCCCTCATTATGAGTAAGTCCAATATAATGTTCTACTTCTCATCTAATGCAATTCAATCGAACATCCGTAGTGTGTGTGAAGCAACGTGTTTCAACTGAGTCTTAGAATCGAATTTAATCTAGTCGTCCCTATTCTATAGATCTGATAGGATTAGACTTTTATATAATGTTTTCGTGGTGCATTATGTAACAAACGGATGTCCTTTAGAATAGAAAACCAGATCATCAAAAGAAATTTAAGGTATCATTGTGTCTACCTGAACTTTGCTTTTAAAACAGAGGACAGAGACCTGGAGGCGAAGGTGGATGAACGCCTTCTTATGCGCTTCAACATCTGTGGATGGTCAGACGCGAACGAAAACCAGGAACACCTGGAAGATGGGAACATGGCATCGCTTCAGGAAACTAAAGTAGGCCTATGCTCCACGTAAATGCATTAGTTACCATCATTGCCCTCCTCCTGTTCTTCCTTCGACTGAAGCACTGCTGACAATCAGTATTTATTACTATAAGTCTGAAAGTTTGTCCTTCCGGGGTCACAACAATGGCTCCAAAACGGAACGTTCTCGCGATACGAAATATTTTACAAAACCTTTTCATAAGAATTTTTAGGTAAATTGCTCACGATTTAGTTTAAATGCCGAATTTCAAACCGTTGCAAAACGCCGAAATTTCTGATATATATAAATAGTCGTCTTTAATTACTAATTTATGAGTTCTCACCTATTTCATTTTTGGTACCCACTGTTAGTACTTGATCAAATAAAAATAAAGTCACTTAGGCCTATATAATGTCATCTTACCTTATCAGACCTCAATCTAAGTTATCTCTTTCCTCCTACTCCTAATCATCTGCTAATTTCTACGGTCCTCTTAATTTTGTCCCAGAAATCAGCAATTCCTTACCTGACCCTTAGGAAAATTCTTTCGGTAGCTCAGCTTCCCTTTGTTACTTTCAGGGTCTGAAGGAACACGAGGATGATTTTCTCAACGGCTACGAAATGACGGTTTCAAATAAAACTGAAAACTGGTTTCCGCAGGGAAATCAGAAGTGACGAAGAAATAGAATACAGATTTGATATGAAAGATTACCCAGGAGAATCGTCCTGTGCTTTGATCGCCTGTCTAGACTTAATAACGAACGCACCAACGAGACCAATGGCAGTATCAGTAACTTTCATATTCATTTATTTATTTATTTATTTATTTATTTATTTGAATCAGTGTACAGCACGAACTCAATAGAAGAAACATTAGGCCTACATATACTAGAACAATGTTCATAAATGTTAATTAGACAAGTTAATGTGTATAGTATAAAAAGTGCAATGATAAGATACATCAGTTCATAAGCGATAAGATAACAACTAATGAGGAGAAGAAGCACAAAGTGCTCATCGAGTCATCCCATAGACAGGAAAACTAGATGGGTAGGGTGGGTACTAGAACCAAAAACAGAAAGGCTATATCAGGAAAAGGAACACTAGAAGTCAACAATATTATATTTTCGAGTAAAGTAGTATAATTTAGGAGTAGGCTACTGAGAGACCAATAAGGATTTAAAGGTATATTTAAAGGATGAAAGAGAAAGGGCAGATCGTACAGAAGGATCACATTTAACTACAAGAAAGCTTTTGCCGTGATTGATAACCAGATAATTTCTATATTAAATATATCATATCCGAGCTGTCAAATGTATACAAATTTTGTATATATTTGACAGATCGGATATGATAAGGTGTCGCAATTCAGGTGCAGTATGGTTATTTGATTTTATTTGAGGTAGGATCAAGTGAGGCAAGGTGCAAGGCCATAGTGGAAGCCACACCGACTTTAAGATGTTCGATTGAATAATTATTACCACAGAATTAGATAGTGGAAGACATGATATATTGCCAGTTCATTATATTTTTATCATGACTACTTTTACTATTTTATTCTGATTATTATTATTATTATTATTATTATTATTATTATTATTATTATTATTATTATTATTATTATTATTATTATTATTATTATTATTATTATTATTATTTTTATTATTATTATTATTATACAACTTTAGACAGCCTGATGGTTGACGTGCTGGACAGCCAACCCACGTAAATCGAAAATGAAAATGTATACAATTTCATATAACGAACATATGGCGCACGGGAGGCATCATATGCTCTAACTAATGTAGCTAACTGGTCCACAAGGTAGAGGTCTGCGGGTGGAGCATTTTTGCTACCCGACCCGTACCCGTTAGACAGAACCGTTACCCGTACCCGTAGGCCTACCCGACCCGTATTCAAAATTACTACCCGACCCTACCCATATACGCGGGTATACTCGTACCCGTAAAGTACCCGTCACATCATTAGTATGCCATCCCATAGTCCCTGTCCCTACCAGGCCAACAGGCTTACAAATCAACATGTTGCAATAATAGTAAATAGGCTGATCATGATGATAATCATGACTCTTGATAAGTAGTAGTAGTAGTAGTAGTAGTAGTAGTAGTAGTAGTTGTTGTTGTTGTTTTTTGTTGCTGTTGTAGTTGTAGTTGTAGTTGTAGTTGTAGTAGTAGTAGTAGTAGTGTAGTAGTAGCAGTAGTAGTAGTAGTAGTAGTAGTAGTAGTAGTAGTAGTAGTAGTAGTAGTAGTAGTAGTAGTAGTAGTAGTAGTAGTAGTAGTAGTAGTAGTAGTAGTAGTAGTAGTAGTAGTAGTAGTAGTAGTAGTAGTAGTAGTAGTAGTAGTAGTAGTAGTAGTAGTAGTAGTAGTAGTAGTAGAAGTAGTTGTAGTAGTAGTAAGAATAGTTGTAATAAGAATAGTGGTAGAGGTAGTGACAATGGCAATGGCAATAACCGTAACCATAAAGTTCTATAACAATTACAATAATAATAACAATTATAACGATTACAATAATAACAATTCTACTACTACTACTACTAACAATAATAACAATGATGATGATGATGATGATGATGATGATGATGATGATGATGATGATGATGATGATGATGATGATGATAATAATAAAAATAATATTAATAGCGTAATAATATATAAATTTTAATAGTAATAATACCGTAACAATAATATAGAAATTTTAATAATGATAAAGATAATTTTATAATTTATAGTAATAATTATAAAATTATAGAAATTTTAAATTCTTGGCATTGAGCACGACATTGACACCATCCTAGAAAAGTGTCATCCCTAATTTTTTTACACCAATAGCAAGAGCAACTGATTTCTAATTTCTATCAAGTTTATTTGTAAGTCATTACACTGGTCAACAAGCATTTTGCTACTGGGATTCTAACACCTGTTCCTAACTAAATTTGATATGCTGATTCCAAATCCGTCTATCTATTTTGTCTATCACGTCCAGTTTTTAAGTTATAAGTTTTCTGGGATTCTTTCAGTTGTATACGCCTACATTAACACTGGGCAACAAAAAACTATTTTTTGTCTGCTACTCAGAACTTTAAAACTGTTCTTGGCTAAATTTTGGGCGCTGATTTCAAATATGAAATCGAAATTTGTCTAGCACGTCAGGTTTTTTAGGTACGCATAAGTGAGGTTCTACACAATTGCGGATTCTCAACTCATACTATCAGTGAAAACACAGTATTAAACATGTATGAGGCATTTGCTTTTGTGCTTGCTAACAACTAAAGTTTGGATGCTGATTTCAAATATAAAATTGAAATTTGGCTAGCACGTCAGGTTTTTGAGGTACGCATCGCATAGTTCATACCGCAAATGTACCGCATTAATTTGCGATTATGTAGAACCTCACTGATGCTTACCTAAACAACCTGACAAGCTAGCCAAATTTTGATTTCATATTTGAAATCAGCGTCCAAATTTTAACTAAGAACAAATGCGAAAGCAAATGCCTGGCATTGTGTGATACAGTTTTGATACTTTGTTTTCGCTTACAGTAGGCTATATGAGCTGAGAATTCGCAATTGTGTAGAACTTCACTGAAGCATAGCTGAAAAACTAGACGTGCCATCCAAATTGCGATTTCATATTTGAAATCAGCGTCCAAAGCTTAGCTAAGAACAAGCACACAATCCAATTCTTCATACATTTTTAATATACTTTTCATTTACTGTTAATATGAGTTGAGATTTCGCAATTCCGTGGAACCTCACGGATGGTTACCTGAAAAACCTGACGTGATAGCCAAATTTCGATTTCATATTTGAAATCAGCATGCAAAATATAGCTAAGAACAAGCGCAAAAGCAATGTCCGATACATTTTTAATATTTTACTTTCTCTGATAGTATGAGTTGAGAGTTCGCAATTGTGTAGAACCTCACTTATGCGTACCTCAAAAACCTGACGTGCTAGCCAAATTTCGATTTCATATTTGAAATCAGCGCCCAAATTTAGCTAAGAAGAGTTATAAAGTTCTGAGTAGCAAACAAAAAATATTACTTTGTTGCCCAGTGGAATTATTGATATTAGTATTATTATGGTATTGTACTACTGTTATTGTTATTATTATTGTTACTACTATTAGTATTATTTAAGTCCTAATTAAGTATCAAATGCATTTTATGAATAATAATCAAGAAAGAGGGGTCAAACTTAGTGTAAGCCGTTAACGTTTCTTGGCTCCTGTTGCACTGTACTTGCTGTTTCATGATGATTGTAACCTAAAACCTGTACTGTGCAATAAATTCAATTCAATTCAATATTTTGAGTGTTTTTTAATTCGTAGTGGATCCGTTCACGCCCCGGGCGTTAGCGGAACCCCAGTACTATATTCACGCCCGTCGCGTTATTGGCCAAAGCATGTCACGTGAACTTGCTTACTTCCCCTGGAATTTGAAATGGCGGAAATCTTGAGGGTCGGTTAGGGTCAGGTTATGCGCAGTGAGGGTCGATTAGGGTCAGGTTAGGCGTCGTGAGGGTCGATTAGGGTCAGGGTTAGGGTTAGTTTTGTCATTAGAAAACATGGTGAACAATCTTCCACCGCATTCGGGAGAGTTTATCGGTTGGTTCTTTCACGTGCACAAACTCATGTGACGTGCATTGACCAATAGCGTTTGCGGGCGTGATTATAGTCCCAGGTATTAAGATCACGTCGGGCGTGACTGTATCCACGACCTTTTTAATCATCCAATGCTTCAGTAGAATTTCTATGCTTCCTTCGTATGTAGCTTTTACATACCTGATCGTTTTCTTGTTTGAACCAACAGCTGCTTTTTCATCAGGCTAATAAACAGAGATATCGTTTACTTAAAAATATCTTTCATATGCTGACTTGAAGATGTAATGCAAGAAAACACTATGTGCACGCACTATCAACAGCGGTCAAAGGAACTAATAGCTCCCCATAGCTGAAGAGCGCAGAGCTCAACGGGAGGCTAAGTCGGAAACCGGGCGACAGATATCGGATAAGTAGAACGCAGCATCACCAGTGACACATCGCCCGACAAGTGCTGTTATCCTATGGGAGATGCGTTGCGAGGCAGGAAGCCGGGGCAATAAATCACTCATGTAGGCAGAAACTGGGGTATATTTAGGAACCAAATGACAACACGCAACTGATGGAGCTGGTAGTAACAGCTTCGTGTGACCAAGTTGATGTTCTTCGAAAGATTAAGTTCTTGGTCAAGTGTCACCCCAATGTCACGAACAGTAAGAGAGAAGCCAATATGGGGGAAGGTCTCGTCCAACAGGTGTAGGTCAACACCAGCCAGCAGCTGTCTGCGACCACCAACCCAAATGACTGGGTCTTGGATGGGTTGAAAGGCAAGCGATTTGTGTTGCAGGCCCTATTGTATTGTATCTATCAATTTACATAGCGCCTCTCGCAGTGCACACCAATCAGAGGCGCTCCCAGTGCGAGAGACTCAGAGACAACGAAAGAGGTTTTGAGACAACGAAAGAGGTTTTGAGACAACAAAAAGGCACTTGGCCCACCAGTTAATAAACAAGAATGTGTCAAAGGAGAAAGCTGGTTTCATAATGCCGGGCCAATGAAGGCAGTTGAGGCCATCCTCAACCAATCGGATACCGTGGGTGGGTGAGTGAATGGATGCATAGATGTAGACGGATGGATGGATGGATTGATGTCAGGTATGAAATGTGACACATTATGTTAGAATTTGTTAGACGAACAATGTTCTCCAGCGCTTCTAATTAGGCCACTGTGCGAATAGCCTGCGACCTATGCAACCTCAATCATATATTATATGCGCCAGAGATAATTAGTGAAGGTGATCTGGACGTGTCTAAATTTGCTGCCGAAAAGTCATTGCCGTCCACATATTTCGATTCTGGGTTTACAATAATTTTTAGGTCGTCTCCGACATTTGAAGAAATCCTTGGTTAGTCATAACATAGGATGTGTCCAATTGGTTACTTTATTCAGGATACAATTTTATTAACGCTAAAAAGTTTCGGAGGTCATTAAGCTGTATTGTTTGAAGCACAGTAATAATTACATAAAAGTAATAATAACTTTTAATTTTCGTCAGCGCTCCAATTACCATGATCAGATGTCAATGGCGGTAACACACTGAACATTTAAATGGTGAAATTGTTCTAATATAATTATAATGTCTACTAACGGAATAAAAGTCATCTTTAAGGCAAAAGATGATAATCGATTAAAGCAAGAGGGTTACCTTGTCTCGTTGTTGTTAGATTCAGTTAAGTCTTATTTATTACTTCGATGTTTAATCATTATATTATATAGCTGATGTACTATTGTGCGTTGGCAACTGGTGTACTAATGACTATGCTTACTCGCTTACTTATTTGGGCTTGCTGGTCTAACAACTTTTGTTTGGCGGACAATGTGTTCATTGACAGTTAGCGTCCTGTATGACTCGGATTTTTCTGCTTTTGTTGCGTGGTGGAGGAAAGAGTCACGAGTTCAAAATAACGCTAGCTACAACACAGCTAGATAGGCTACAGTTAAAAACCGCACTTTTCAAAAGATCATATCCTGGTTCAACCTTATATCCTTATCTATTGCGTCGCTCTAATTCCAAAATCCATCCATCCTAACCATCTGGCTAGCCGTACGATTGACGCTTGCGTTGAACCCTGTCAGCATCGAAGTTTCAGTCGTTGAAAATCAAAATCTGACTAATTGTTCAGGTCTCCTCTATGTCTCTTTTACTCGCACCTCCACCAGGCAGAGCCGTGACCTCTCTGTGGTTGGCCCATCGATCTGGAATGGCCTTCCTTTGGCGCTCCGCTCCCTTTCTAGAACCCCTTCTCAGACATTCCTCTCTCAACTTCAGATGGTCTTATTTGGCCGCGCTGGGGTTGGGAGCGCCTCTGAGTAGTTCCCTTGAAGAGACGCTATATAACTTTTCGTAATAAATAAATAAATCAATAACACTTTCTAAGAGAGGTCTGTTTGTAAACTTTGTAGGCTTCTGTGAGACTGAGAACACCTCATTTTTGTGCCAGGGTTAATGAGTACGCAATGGAAGCTCTGGCGTCGTTCATTTTGGCTGCGAACTATTTAGATACAATAATTACTTCTCAATATTGGTCACATCGCGAAATTTTCCGGACGATTCAAATGTTGCACTTCTGTATTTTACTTTAGTTCTAAATACATCACCTCATTAAAACTTTCTTGATTTCCTGTATTTTCTCATCGTGTACAAAACTAGACATTCAGAGAATTGATTAAGTGCTTAGCTTAGTGAAACAAATGTAATTTTAAATTTTACATGCCGCTATGTTACAATTAAATAGCATTGCACACTGACGTTGCGAAGTGTCCACAGCAGAACAGCAAAGCCGGGCTATAAGCCTATGTCAAGAATATACACACAAAAACAGCGATGGCGATATCGCATTAATTAGAAAAGCCTAAACTGATAGCCATAGTTAAGCTACTTTTAAAATACCTAGAAAAGACAAAAGCAACTGGAACGGCGATTTCAACCTACATGTAACTTGCCTATTGGCGTATAGGGTCTCCGATTATATCAGATTTATACGGTGGTTACACGTCTTCGTTAATATTGAGACGATTACTTAAGGCTTTACCCTTTAGTTCGTTTGAATACCTCAATACTGGCCCAGTTAGCTACATTGCTTTGAGCGTAGGCTGTATCCCTTGCGCCTCTAACACAGAGAGCGTAGATTCGAATCCCGATCCTGGTTTATTGAAGAACATTAATTTTAGGGTTAGCACGGTCCGTACACGGGGAACTTAATGGCGTGGCAAACCAATCAAACGGGCAGCGATGTTAAAGGATCTCACACTATCAATTCATTGAAAAACGAGCATGGTCGAAGCTTTACGGTTACTATATATAATCCTGTAGGCTACATTTACAGTTTACATTTACTTACATGGGTTGACTGACTGTCCAGCACGTCAACCATAGGCCGTCTATACAGTTCTATGAAGCCGTCGGTGGTCTTCCCACTATAGCCGTGCACCCTGCCTCACTTGATTTTACCATCCTGTTAAAATTAAATTAACATACTGTTCCTTAATTGCCACACCTTATCATAGCTTACGATAGCTTTCCTTATCATATCTTACATTTTCTTTGACTCTGCCAGGTTACAATACAATACAATTTTCCTGACATACATACTTAGACAAAATTATATGAATAATCGATCACAGCAAAAGCGTTCTGTTAGTCATATGTGAATATTAACGTTCTGGCTACAGTATACTATGGTGCTGTTACTAAGGCATTGGTTCGATAGTGTGTTTGTTGTTAAGTTTCGGCAAGGACGATTCTACTGGGTAGTTTTTCGTAACAAATCCGTTTTCCATGTCTTTACAACTTTTGATTTTCATGCGAAAACCCGTTTTCAGTTTTATTTGAAACCGTCATTTCCAAACCGTTGAGAAAATCATCCTCGTGTTCTTTCAGACCCTGAAAGAAACAAAGTCAAGCTGAACTACTGAAGGAATTTTCCCTGAGGGTCAGGTAAGGAAATACCTAATTTATTGGAAGCAATTAGGAGGACCATTATAGAAAGTATAAGATGAGAAGGAGTAGAATGAGAATGATAAGCTACGCTAGGATGAGGTGAGATAAGGTAAGATGATATAATAATAATAATAATAATAATAATAATAATAATAATAATAATAATAATAATAATAATAATAATAATAATAATATATAAATTTTTATAATAATATAGAAATTTAATAATTTATAATAATAATATAGAAATTTTAATTTTTTGGCACAAGTCGGAAAATTCTGTTACCTAGGAAGTATGATCACAACTGATGCAAAGTGTCAAGTAGAAATAAAGAGAAGAACAGCCATGGGAAAAGATGCCTTCTATAAAAGAAAGGAATTAATGAGAGGAAAGCTAAATAAGAATCTGAAGAAAAGAATTATCAAGTCTATGATATGTAGTGTGGTGCTATACGGATCAGAGACATGGACTCTAAGGAAGGAAGACATCAGAAGATTGGAGGCCTTCGAGATGTGTATATGGCGAAGAATGGAGAGAGTCAGCTGGATGGATCGGAGGACAACTAAACTAAACTAAACTTACAATCTAAAATTTCAGACATAGGTAAACTTCCTAAACTCAACTCTTTGAACACAACAGACAATGATGATCTCAGGAAACCACTTTTAAATAATAAAGACTTAGACTCTGATATTAATTACTTTGTAGACCTTGTCAGGGAGTGCGAGTACTTAGCTCCTTCTCAAGCATCCAATAGATTTCATACTGATCAACCATCCTTTGCCATCTTACATCTTAATACTAGAAGCATCATCTTTAAACTAAACGAGGTTCAAACTCTATTACAACAATTGCCTACTTCAATTCTTGCTGTCACTGAGACCTGGTTATCTGACAACACCGCTGATACAGTCCATATTCCTGGTTACACCTTTACATACAGGAATAGAAGGGAGGGGAGGGGAGGAGGTGTCGGGTTGTTTACTAGGGAGGATATTAGTTATAAGGAAATGATCATCCCCACTTCTTTTACCTCTTTTGAAAGCTTATTTATTAACATTCCATCTACAAAAAATACGGATATTGTCGTAGGAGTCATATACAGACCACCTGGTACTAATCTAGATTTCTTTAATACTGAATTTGAATCTTTAATTGACTTGCTAACCACTTATAAAAATAAAAATAAAAGGATATTTATAACTGGAGATTTTAACATCGACTTATTGGCTTCAGAGACTCATAATCCCACTGCTGACTTCACCAACTGCCTTACCTCTCACCACTTTCTCCCCATGATCCTCCAACCTACTAGAATAACTCCCACTACAGCCACCCTGATTGATAACATCTTCACTAATTCTCCTGCCTCTGTCACTAACTCTGCTATAATAATATCTGATATTTCGGATCACTTACCCATTATAACCTGGATTGAGAATACTTCTAAACCCTTAAATAAATTAGGTAATCCTCAATTAGTAAGGACCGTAAATGATACTACCACCTCTAACTTTAGACTATTACTAGACAAAGTAGACTGGTCACCAGTTTTATCACTTTGCAGCAAAAATGAATCTGACCTAGCATATGCTTTATTTATAAAATTAATACAGCTTAATTATGACCAAGCTTTTCCTTTAAGGCTCAGAACCACTAATAAAAGAAAAGCAGCTCAGAATCCTTGGATGACTCAAGGACTATTAAATTCTACAAAAAAGAAAGAAAAACTATACGTTAAATTTGTAAAAAATCCTACTCTGGCAAATAAAGCCATATTTACCGCTTACCGTAATAAGTATAAAGTAATACGTACTAAACTGGAACAAGACTATTATAGTAATGAATTTGCTAAATATAACCATGACATCAAAAAAACTTGGCAACTAATTAAATCCATCGTTAGTACTGAAAATAAGGATACGATTATAAAAGAAATAGTAGTTAATGGCAATAAAATAGATGACTCTGAACTTATAGCTCATAAATTTAATACCCATTTTACGAACTTACCTAAATCTCTAGCACAAAATATACCTCTATCAAAAAAATCATATCAAGATTATATGCCGGCCTCTTCACTGAATTCCTTTGCTATGCTACCGACTTCCTCCTATGAGCTAATTGCTATCAACAAAACCCTTAAAGATACTCACAGCACTGGACCTGATGACCTCAATCCGCATGTATTATCGCCACTTATGGATATACTAGCAACTCCACTAAGCGAAATAATAAATTGCTCGATTAGAACTGGAGAGGTGCCATCTGATATTAAATTAGCTAAAGTAATACCGATTTATAAACAAGGAAATAAAAATGAGGTTTCTAACTTCAGACCTATCTCTATATTACCTTTTTTTTCCAAGTTGTTTGAGAGGGTTATGTATGACAGGCTGTACTCTTTTATTAGCCAATCTAAAATCCTTTACCCCTTCCAACATGGCTTTCAGCCAGGGCACTCGACATATATGTCACTAATTGATATACAGGATAAAATCTCTCAAGCCATGGATAACAATGAATATTCCATTGGAATTTTTCTCGACTTGGCCAAAGCATTCGATACGGTTGACCATAAAATCTTGTTATACAAACTTGAAACTTATGGAATCAGAGGAGTTGCACTTGCATGGTTTTCAAGCTACCTAAATAACCGACGCCAGCAAGTTTCTTGTAATGGCAAGCTATCAAGTTTTCAAAACATAGTCTTTGGGGTTCCTCAAGGCTCAATACTTGGGCCTCTACTCTTTTTAATATACATCAATGATCTTCCCAATTCTGCATCTCTTCTTCATTACATTCTCTTTGCAGACGACTCCAATGCCTTCTACTCACATGCCTCATATGACCAATTAATTAAAATAGCAAATAATGATCTAGAACTAGCTAATGACTGGTTTAAAGCCAACAAACTCTCGCTTAACCTATCTAAAACAAATTACATCATCTTCAGGTCTAACAAAAAACCTGTTCCAACTCCTGACAATGCTCTGACAATTGATAATAAGTTAATTCCTCAAGTCTCTTCATCTAAATTCCTAGGGGTTTACATTGACCAACACTTAAAGTGGGACATACATATTGCCGAAATTGCTAAAAAAATCTCTAAAAACACTGGAATAATTCGCAGGTTATCCTATCTGCTTCCAACACACATACTCAAAAATCTTTATTTTACACTTATACATCCTTATTTAAACTATTGCAATTTTGTCTGGACTTCTACATATGACACTCACTTACTAAAACTAAATATACTACAGAAAAAAGCCATAAGAATCATTACCAAATCTCCTATCAACACCCACACTGACCCACTGTATTTGCAACTTAACCTCCTGAAAATATCTCAGATTAAATTTGTTCAAACTAGTATATTTATGTACCAATATGAGAATAACCTCCTCCCACAAGCTTTCTCAGCCTACTTCAAACCAAACTTACTCGACAAGGCCATTCGAAATAATAGAGTCTACATAAGCATATTTGCCAGAACAAATACCCGAAAGTTTTCTGTCAAGTACCAGGGTCCCCTCATATGGAATAGCATACCAGAATGTGTTCGTGCAGCCATGAGTCTAGCCTCATTTAAAATTCAAATCCGTGCACACACAATAAAAAATGTTAAATAAAAAATGTTAAATAACATTGCAATTATTCAGTTCTTTTTTGGTTTTATTGTCTTTTGTTTCACCTTAAGGCGGAGGGAAACTACCTCAACGCAATTATTTCTGGACTCCCAAGCTACTGCCACTGTGTTAAGTACTTGTCACTACTAAGATTTGTTGATATTATTTTGCAATTAGGCCCCCATTCAGCGGGATTATTCCCTTCGGGTGAGCCTATTGCTCCCTTGTTTATTCTGTGATAATTGTATATCAAATGATTATGCTTTGTGTCTAACTACTGTTAAATATTACTTGTTTTGATTTTTGTTATTGGGACCAATAAACAAATTGAATTGAATAAACAAATGAAGACATACTACAAATGGTGGACGAAAAAAGATCCATGATAGGGATAATACGAAGCCGACAAAGAAAATGGTTGGTCCACATCATGAGGGGAGACTCCCTTCTAAGAATTATAATTGAGGAAAGAATGAAGGGGAAGAAATCACGAGAAAGACCGAGAATGATGTTGTTGGACTGGATGATGGAGGAGGATACAGCAAACTGAAGGAAAGAGCCAGAAAACGTGATGAATGGCGAAATTGGACGTACGAACCTGCCTAGCAAGGCAGATAACCAAAAGAAGAAGACGATTTTAGATGATTGGATGAAAGTGACTAGGCTATATATTTTATCAAATTCTAAAAGTGGGTACCGTAAGTGAAATAGCCGAGTACTCATTTATGAGCTATTAAAGACTATTTAACTGACTATCCGCGCCTCAGGTTCACATTTCGGTGTGACCTTGCGCGCGTTACAAATTTATTTAATAATAATAATAATAATTTGCGTATATCAGTTTATAAACGGTTGTGATGCTTTAACTTAACAACGAAGTCTACTGTTGAAATTTCTTTGTGGCATTTAGTTAAACAGACCAAGTTATTTTGCTTAACATATTCTGGTCTTGATGTCTTACAGTAAATTACGTTGATACATAATGTCAAATCTAATTTAACTAAGATGTATGAAAAATGCATGTACCACCATTGTGTTCCCATAATGACGGTCAACAATGCTCCAGGATGATTAGGAGGAGGACGAGGAGGAGGACGAGAACGAGGAGGAAGAGGAGGAAGAGGACGAGGGAGGACGAGGACGAGGGAGGACGAGGAGGAGGACGAGGAGGACGAGGACGAGGGAGGACGAGGAGGAGGGAGGACGAGGAGGAGGAGGAGAGGAGGGAGGACGAGGAGGAGGACGAGGAGGAGGAGGACGAGGACGAGGACGAGGAGGACGAGGGAGGAGGAAGGAGGAGGAGGAGTGGAGGAGGACGAGGAAGAGAGGACGAGGAGGACGACGATGAGGGAGGACGAGGACGAGGAGGAGGACGAGGATTCTCTCCTCGAGGAGGAGGAGGAGGAGGAGGACGAGGAGGAGGAGGAGGAGAAGACGAGGAGGACGAGGAGGAGGACGAGGACGAGGAGGAGGACGAGGAGGAGGACGAGGAGGACGAGGAGGAGGAGGACGAGGAGGAGGAGGAGGACGAGGAGAAGGAGGAGGAGGAGGACGAGGAGGAGGAACAGAGTAATAATTATGTTTACTACATTTATGTAGCACCTACTTTAGTTTCCTGTAGCGATGCTTTATTTCCGTCTTCGAGGTGTTCCTGATTTTCGTTCTCTTCTGACCATCTGCATCCGTGGAACCGCAGAAGAAGACGTTCATCCACCTTCGCCTCCAGGTCTCTGTCCCCTATTTAAAAGAAACGCTAAGGTAGACACAACACTGGGTTAAGTTTCATTTGATGATCTTGTTTTCTCTTTTAATAGGACATCCGTTTCTTCAAAATGCATCACGACAACATCTCTCTAAAAGCCTTGGCGCATCAGATCGAATTAGATAGCGCCTCTGATTAGTCATTACTGCTAGAGGCGCTTTATAAATGCCCAGACACAATACAATACATTAGGAGTCGATTATTCCATTCTAATAGACTCACTATTAGGTCGTGTCACAGCATAATTATTACGGATATTAGATTGGATTGCATTAGAGTATAACGAAGATTTAGATCATATTAGAATATAATTATTGAACTTACATTAGAATATAATTATTGAACTTACTCATAATAAAGGATGCTATTATTCCGATGATTCCTGTGACGATGGCTCCAATTGGCAAGAACCACAGATATGATATGGCATAGAAATTCTCCAGACCTTGAAGTTGAGTCTAAGGGCAGAAACAAAATGTAGACTTCAAAATTATGCAATGTGATGTGAAGTGTTGCTCCGTAATGCATTTTGAAGAAATGTATTGCAACGTTGTGTAATCATAGGCCTAATAGCGTAGGTAATGCTGCTTATCGCAACTCTTTTATGAGAGAATGAATTGCAATGTAGCGTACATAATGTATGTAATATATTTGCAGTGCAGTATAATGCCATATAACTATCATCTCGTAGACAGTACTTACCATATGGCTATCTGTTGTTTGATTCCAGTTGTTTTTGGCCCAAGTTCCACCATCACCCTCGAAGTGCGTGTAGTTGGTATAGTTCAGTGAAGATGCGAGGAAAGTGGAGTTACTGTTCCCAAGGGAACAATGCTCCACGGATACGGGAGGCAGAGGAGGGTGTTTGTGGCGGACCGTCATTGACCCAATGCTCAGCCAGAGGGTCATCATTACACCCACGATGCCTCCTAGTAACGTTCCCTTTAACAGAAAATTGTAACCCATTTTGAAACAAACTTTAGAATTTCACGGCTTACCTAATCAATTAAGCCTAGGTAGCGCAATTCAACACATGACACTGAGAGTATATTTTTATATGTGTTTACATAGACTAAATTCACACCGGTTCTTTTCATTCAGACTTAACCCACTGGCATTAATATACAAACATAGATCCATGTCATTCATTCATTCATTCATTCATTCATTCAGAGGACTTATATAGCGCCCTCCAAGATAACCTACTCAGAGGCGCTCCCAGCCAAACTACGGCGATAGAGAACAGTTTTCAAATTATTGTAAAGGTGTATGCAGAGTCTCCAGCTAGAAGAACACGCAGATCTGAAGGAAGATTATTCCAGATGGTCGGCCCAACCACTGAAGAGCGGCACGAAGTTGCATCTTTGAAGTGCGCGCAAAGGGAACAGCAAGTTCGCCACGAGATGCAGAACGAAGATTTCTGCGGGTAGCTAAACCTGAGGTAGGGCGACAGAACTCACGCAAGTCAATGATAACTCATGCGTAATTGTAATTTATGACTTCTATCACCCTGGTGTCTAATGACACGGTATCAAGTACTGATGGCGCACAAAGACCAAGCCATAATCAGGTCAATAGCCAGAAGTTCAGTCCGCTCAGACTAAAAGAGAGCCTGTCGTGGATGAGCAGTTTGAAAAAGGTAAATCTTTAGTTGAGAACGAAATGACATAAGCGAGTGAGTAGAACGGGCAGGGTCCAAGAGGGTTTCGAAATCTAAGTCCAGCATCTGAAAAGCTTGTTCATCAAGAACAGTTATAATTCTAGGTATGACCATACAAGGACAATAATACGAATTGGTTTAAAAATAATTATTATAAGTAAGCGTTAATTAATTAATTAATTAATTAATTAATCAGATTAACTTTGAACTTTAACTTTGAAATTTCTCTTTTATCGTCGAGTTTGATTATTTTATTTTCTGTAAGGTTTGCTGTTGTTGAGTCAATAAACGGTCATTATAATTCTAGGCATTTTTGTTGGCCAGAGTTTCGTTTATTTTAGCAAACTCTGAGACCAAATCTTGACTGAAGAGGAAGCCAATTCAAAGATTGAAGTACTGAGGTTTCAATATGCTCATAAGCTTATATATTGGTCATTGCTCATTTGAGTTTCATCATGTTTGTCAGAGATATATCATTGAAGACACAATCACATAACACCTGATTCTGCGTATGTCGCAACACGCAAAAAACTTGCAAATACCATTTAAATAGTCGCTGAGATACATAGCGGAATCAAAATACAACGTGCAAGTTACAAACAGAATTGGTCGAAACAAACAAATTTAATAAGCCAAGCAAATGCTGTAGTGTACCAGGTAGCCGAAATACAATCTCTGACCGTTCTTTCTCGAATAGATCTGCCTGTCCCTAATGCACAGCCGTCATTTAAACTGTTAGCATAATAGGTTACAGGACTAAACAGAATATTTTAACTTGGATCGCAATTTACACAGCCCAATTTGGAGACATCATCATCATTAGGATCGTCGTCGTCGTAATCATCATCGTTATTATCACCACCACAATTAAGGTGGTATAGGTGATGATTCTATATGTAACAATAATACCACAGACTGAATTCCTTTCCAGTAGCCAACAATCATCGAAGCATGGATTTATTCACACAAATTCTCCTTCTGCGAAAGTTCTTGCTAATGAAGCAGACGCTTCACTTTTCAAAAGTGTTCTGTTAAATGAGAATCATGCACTCAGTGACTCAGATGCCTTTTTCCCAACCAACATTTCACCCCTATGTTCTCAGGGTCAGACCACATAACTTTAACCATCCTAAAAAGACTCATGAAACTTTATATCTCGCCTGTTATTCCTTAACTCTTACAAAGCTATTACTTTATATTATACTATACTATCTATCTTTTCTATGTACACCTACAGCGTTTGTCTGTTGTTAACACAATAAACGAATATATTATTATGATGATGAGAAACGTATTAACCTTCCAATTGGCGTGTTCGGAGACTGCGCCGAGGACGAAAAACGCAAGAAGTGGACCGACCACCGAACTATACATGGCCATCATCACCTGTTGATACACAAGCAATAATAGCAACAGTATCAGTAATAAATACAATATATATATATACAATTATACAAATATATAATATTCTTTCATTATTTTAAATATATATTATATATATAATTATATAATCTTCTTTTACTATTTCAAACATATATATATATATATAGGGCCTATAATTATATAATCTTCTTTTATTATTTCAAACATATATATAAATATAATCATGTAGTCTTCTTTTATTATTTCAAACATATATATTATATATATAATTATTATAACCTTCTTTTATTATTTCAAGCTGACACACCGTAGTTTGATTACAAGTCATAGTCGTGCCAGAGTGTTATCACAAGTTATTACAGGCGTCGAATTTAACTGTTTGGCAGTCATGCAAGGCGCCCATCACGTCCTATTGTTCATTTACCAACCCCCATCAGTCGAATGAGAGGCTGGGTCGACCTTTGGGAGGATAGCGGGAAGCGATCCCGCGTCCGTTCTGATCTTCTGCTCTTCGTGCCAGAGTGTTATCATTACCATACACCCCGGACAAAATGTATCTGTGAAGGATGCATAATTTTTCAATTGGATATAAAATTAAAAAACTACCAGCTATAAAGAAGGACCTGACAAATAATAGATGACTTGCTTACCTGTATGATTGGACCTGGAAGAGAAGCCGAGAGGAAAGCCACTCCACTGGATAAGGCTCCAAACAGCACAACTGGAAAAAACGGTGAATGGTTAATTCATCGAATGCTATGTTAAAGACTGAGCATCAGGTTCACACGGTCATTTCGGGGTTCGTACCATTGGCACATCAAGTGAAGTTCCAGTAAAAAAAACACTTTCCTTGGAAAAAAGGCCATTGAAAATAAGAACATGACTAATTTAAGAAATGAATATGTTATCCAAATTTTGAAAATGTGAGGCGAACAGATCAAGGCTTCATATAACATACGTTAACACCTAATTTGTTGAGTTACACATCAATGCTGCACGTGGTCCTGTGAACGAGGGTAGCAGATCATCAAATGAAGTGATGAGCACCGAAGTAAAGAGTATCATTATCAGAAAAAGGCTACATACTGGAATAATTACCGAGTGAAACAGGTTAACTAGATATCCGAAAAGTTACCTAAGAGCTTGTTGATGAAAGTCTTTCTGGATTCTTGCAGGTGGCTCAGTTTCCATTTGAGAATGTCCTCCCAACAATTTGCGGCTGAACCGCTCAGAAGCGAAGACAGAGTACTACACGTTGAAAACACACAAGAACCAAATAGGATATTGTAAAGCAATGCGAAGTACGGTATGGTGCAAAAGAAGGGTGGGGAAACAATGGAGGGTGAAGGAAAGCATACGGAAGCTTGAGATGAGGCGAACTTGTTGCGTGACAATAAGGAATTGATATGTTTCAAATTATATTAGAACTGCATTCAATATTGTCCTCCTACCGAAGAGCATAAGTACCAAAACCATTCATAAAACAGAGAGCATCAAAGGCGCGGAGCAAAGGTACACTTTACCTACCAAGTAAACGCCACGGGAGAGACTCAAACCCTTACCAGTCGCCTAACAAAAGCGGTCAAACAATTGATAACATAATAATAATAATAATAATAATAATAATAATAATAATAATAATAATAATAATAATAATAATAATAATAATAATAATAATAATAATAATAATAATAATAAAAATAATAATAATAATAATAATAATAATAATAATAATAATAATAATAATAATAATAATAATCTTTTTCTTTATTGAAGCGCCTGACAAACGCACTGCGCTGTACATTTACATGTTATGCAATTTAAATCTTAACTACTAACAGAACAGACAGCCTGCAATACAACGGCGCTAATAGCAGCCTACATAGCATATCCGCCTTACGGGGCTCAAACTCGGTACCACTCGCTCTCTACGCCAGATGTTATCCAATGCGCTATCGGGCCCCCTGTGCATGTCCTTTGGAATTACTGACCCTTGTTTGTGTTGTAAATGCTTAAAGATATGAACAGAATAGTTTTAAAGCAATGAGGGTCTAGCTCTATTGTACAGGTCGATCTTTCTCGGTAAACAGCTACATTAATTAGAGTATAATTATCTACTTTATTCGGGCTCCCTGACAGCGGGGCATTATTGCTCCTTTGGGGTCGTCCATTAATTATGTCAACAAAATAGGGGAGGGGTTTGGAAAAGTTTGACGGTTGTTGACCAGGGGGAGGGGGTTCGGTACAATTTGACGTCAACAAATGTTTGTCCAATGAATCAACACAGACCCTTCAAAATGGTAGTGAAAACATTAAGGAATGCTAAAAATGTATAAAGTGCTTAATGTTTAATACTACTAAAGAGCTGGCAATAAACTAAATTCATATATTTTTAAATTGGAGATTGCATTTTTTAGTGTAAAAACTTTGAAAACATGATGCTATATGTATTGAGCCATTGTGTTTCTTTTTGTTAGGTTCTGGGATTGTTGGCATAATTTTTAGGGGTCCATCAATGTTTGACAGTGTTGACAAGGGGAGGAGGGGTCAAAAGCACCCTAAAATTTGTTGACATAATTAATGGACGACCCCTTTAGGGATAACCCATTGACACCAGGAAACTGATTGTCTTGTGGTAGACAACGTAGCTGTTAATATTTATTGATAATTGGACTGATGTAAATATGTATTGCTCGAATTGTTGCTGCGAAGAATTTGGTGCTTGGTGTCAATAAAGTATTGAATGGAATTGAATTCAATTAGTTAAAAAAAGTCAATACCTCAAAGTTCCTCCATAAAGAGTGGCGAGAAAGAGTCCCGCAAATCCAGGTGAATCGGCGAACAGTTTCACAACAAAGTAAGGAAGCAACTACACAGATCAGATAAAAACGCAGCGTCAATTTCTGCTACAATTATAATCCGAAGAATTAAAAGTTAATAACGCAACTGCAGGCCTGTAGGCCTATACCAAGCATAATGTCGATAGTAATGCTTTATAATTTTATACCACTTAATGAAGCAACCGTACAGATCATTCATGTTCGTGATGCTATTTCAACGCATTGCCAATTTGTTAGATAAATATAATATATCAATCTTTTATTTACCAAATATGATAGCACACAAAAGGGAAAACAGTAATGTAATGCGAACGGGCAAATGGTAGAGAAGCTCTCCTCAGCAACACTTTAGCCATCAGAAGAATTAGGGCAGCGTCAAGAAAGAATTGTCTGACCATGTTATGATTTGCGATGTCTTTGTTGGCCAGAGGATCGCACTTGATGCTCGAGTAGTAAGCCAAGACGATTAGTCCAATGAAGCCGGCCATTGCGTCAATTATAATCAGAGGAGGAATAACTATCAAAATTGTTCTAAAAAACAAGATCAGTTCTCATAGAACGCCAGCTGCAGTTGAAAAACGGTATCGACGATGAATGTGGAAAGCAAATGTATGCATGTATGTATGTATGTATGTATGTATGTAATTATGTATGTATGTATGTATGTATGTATGTATGTATGTATGTATGTTTGTATGATTGTATGCATGTATGAGCGCCCTTCAAGATTTCTACTCAGAGGCGCTCCCGACTACATCGCGGACACTGAATCTGAGTTTCACGCCGAAGCGCATAAGCAACTGCGAGTGAAGGACTTGCCCAAGGTCCTACGCCGCGACTTGAGGTGGATTGGAACCCGCAACCCTCTGGCTGCAAGGCACCGAACATACCCCTACACCACCCCGCCCCACAATGGTGATTGTAAGAATGATTAGTGAGGACGACTTTAATGAAAAAGAAATAGACGACGATGTTTAATATGACGATGAAAATGATGATGATGATGTTGATGATGACGACGACGACAACCACGACGATGATGATGGTGATGACAACGACGACGATGATGATGATGATGATGATGATGAACTTGATTTTGATCCATATGATCTTCGCGATGTAGTCGATAGTCCTGATGATGATTTTTATGTCGGTGATGACGCCGACTACAACTACGACGACGACGACGATGATAATGACAGTACTTCTTTGAAATGCGGTTGCATAAATTTATATTCAAATTGGAAATTTCTTGTCAAGCCCTGTAACAGAAAATGAAAAAACATTATGTTAAATGCTGGTACAGTGCCGCGGAGACACAGTCATATCGTCTGTTTGTGACTCACGTCCTTGCTTTGGATAGTTTGTCGACTGCGGAGTATCTCTGAACAGCTGCCTGTGTCAGACCATACGCATTGATCCAATAGAATCCCATTCCAATCATAAGAGACCAGACGGTGTTGCGCTCTCGTGGATCGACGCTAAAACTGTCAAAAGCAACATCGAATCCACAATAAGCGTTATCTTTAGACCAATTCGGTCTAAAGATATAAGACAACGATTGTGAGGTAGAGCAAGTACCTGTAGGTTAGTTAATACACAGGACGTATTTCACGGTATGTTAACTAGTTTGTCAGTGTCATTCGGGCAATCCAAAATATATCGCTTCCTTTTTTACATATAACAAATGCACCCAGTTAATTATAATTATTTATAAAGGAAAATCCACGAATAGTTATGCTTGCGAATTTACAGATTGCCTGTAAAAATTGAATACATCACACTTAATATCACAGATAAAATTGAAGCGGGGCGACATCTGTGGATAGGAGTGCAACCGGATTTGCGTTTATTTAAACGAGTTACCATTCCTGTGTACATGTCCCTTAGCAGGCAGAGAGATGACTAAATGCTTTCGACTAGGACAACAAGATGATGGTGGTGAAGGTGGTGATGGTGTAGGTCGAAGTGGTGGTGAAAGTGGTGTTGGTGAAGGCGGTGGTGTAGCGACGGTAAAAGTGTTGGTGGTATAGTGAAAGTGTTGGTTGTGGTGAAGGTGGTGGTTGGTGTCTGAACATGTTGGCTGGTCGTTGTTGGCTGATTGTTGTCGTTTTGAGTCATGCTTGTGGTAGTTGTGGTAGTGGTGTGGTAATTATTACTTAGCATAGACGAGTCGACCTTCTTCCCCAACGAGTCTGAAGAGGTTTGATATTCCTCCGATCGCAATCAATCCCTTCGAAACAGAAAACAGATTTCAAGTGAATTTTTCAACTTCCTCTTACTCAAATTTCTTAAATGCAAGTTAGTATAGCTATTAATAGCATCGCCAATTACTACAAACCTATTAGAAAACTGTAATCGACGACAGTGCAATCGATATCGTCATGACTTAGTTTTATAAGATAGCCTACCTTGACTAGGATAGCAACCATTCCAACGATCATGATGAAGAACTGAAAGACGTCTGTCCATATCACAGCTCGCATTCCACCCTACGAATATGACACATCCACTAGACATCAGTAGCAATTGAAAAAACAGTATGTCCCACCAGTTTGAATTCTATTTTTGAGTGCAAATTGACAAAAAATGCTTGAACATAAGACCGTTACATAACTTTTCCACATCCTTATTGGTTTCTTAAAGTGTTAAAGGCCTTCCGATTGATTGATTTATCGATTTACTGATTGATTGATTTATCGATTTACTGATTGATCTGTTGATCGAATAACTGATCGAAATGATTCATTGATTTTTATTTTTATTTTTCATTCAGTCACTCATTCATTATTCGTTTCTACAATCAAACATTCATTTAATGAGTAATTTAATAGACCAGTCATCGATTTAACAATCTTCAAGACATCCATAATACGATCAAGTCACCATAACAGATGTACTTACGAGAGCTGTGTAGGTTACAGTAACAACGGCCATAGCTGGTATTGAAACGGAAAGTGGCAAACCAGTGGCTAAGAAAAGAATAAAACAGGAATAAGTTTCTTTATTTCTTTATTTATATTATATTATTTCATTTATTTTCTTTGGCAGTGATCACAATGATGTTTCTTATTCTGTTGATGAGCTAGTTAATGAATAGGTGTACGTGAAACGAACCGACCGACAAACATTCCCGATTGCGGTGAAAGGTTGTTCACCGTGTTTTCTAATGACGACACTAACCATAACCCTGACCCTAACCGACCCTCACGACGCCTAACCTGACCCCATACGACCCTCACGAATCCTAACCGGACCCTAGCCGACCCTCAAGATGTCCGCCATTTCAAAATTCCAAGGGAAGACAACAAGTTCACGTGACAGGCTTTAGCCAATAACGCGACAGGCGTGAATGTAGTACTGGGGTTCCGCTAGCGTCCGGGGCGTGAACGGATCCACTGAGTAATGATTATGACGGTGATAGTGGTCGGTGGTGGTTTTGGTCATGAAAATGACAGTAAAAGACAAAATTTAAAAGACAGTGAAAGAGAAATGATAATGACAGTAGAGAATTTTCTTTATTGTAGTTAATAGATACCGGATTCCAGAGCGGCTGATGGTGCGTACATCGCCACTCCCATGAGCAGAACCTAAGAACAAAAATCACAAGACAGTTCAATATTTATCTCTCGACACTCTGGTTCATCCTATGGCGTCTAATGGCCCAGCTCCGAACCATCAAACACCTGGCCTACAGTCCAGATCCTTGCCTATAGTGAAAGTTAGTTATGCGTCTATTGGCGATTATGGGCATTGCAACCACCTGTTCTCCTCACCTAAAATCTAACATCTTCCAGAAACTGGCTGTTAGCAGTTGCGGCTGTTGCTGCATCTTCAGAGTCTGGGAGTCATCATTTCATGTGGGATTCTATGCGGAATTGGACACACATAGGAGCTACATAAATTTCTTCAGCAACATTTGTTGCAGATAATGCGTATCTTTTATTTTATTTTATTTCAGTTAAAAATTTATATAGCGCCCCTTCAGGATTATCTACACAGGAGCACTTGGAAAACTGTTAATTGTTCTTTCCTTTCGATCAATTGTCCGTTCTCATATTTATTGCAAGTTTTAGTTTTCGTCCTCCTCGTTGTCTATCTCAAGCCAACATAGCCGACCTTTTTCTCAATCCTGAAATCCTGCATGTAGTGCAATGCTAGTGCATTGCGTTGAATCCGAGGAACTGGCATGAAACGTTGCCTTTCCTCATGCAAATGTTATACTAGCCTTACAATTAGTAATGATGTGTGTGTGTTATGTTACCCTGGTGCCTGTTACAAATGTTACCCTGACCTTGCATTTAGTTATGAAGTTTACTTAAGCTTTAATAAGTCATGTAAGAACAAACAAGTGTTGCTTACCGCCATTGAAACTCCTAACACAGCTCCAAATATCCTGATGGTCTTAGACATATATCGCTGTTCCAGGTACTAAAACATTACAAACAGACAATATATACTGGTATCTGCAATCAATCGGTGGAAGAGTGAACTTGTCAAAAAAGAACGCGCTCTAACCTGCTTTCCTTACTTATCTCCTCCCAAAAGCAACCATTGTCTTCCTGTTGTTTAACCCCAAACAGAACTATGACCCGCTGAAGCACGGCTTGCTCAGTGTGTACTCCAGGATACAGGAGTGGGCCAACTAAAGGAAGCAGTTAAAGACAATGGAAGAGGGAAGCATGGAGATTCATTCAACTTTCGATAACGTATTATGTTGCCGTTTCAAAGGTAAGGAATAGCTTTACATGACTTTGTCTTCAAACGTGAACAATTTACAACAATTATATTGGTACTACAATTGGCGCTACATAAATCATTTACAAAAAGCAGAAGACCTTCATTGAAACGCCTGAAAAGCAAAATATTTTTGGTTCTAGACAAAGTTGAAAACAAGGTAACTAAGGAGCACCAAACAAAGTTTCTTTCTCGAAAGATGGGAGATTTAGAAACGAATTTTGGAGATTTCCGTGCTGATTAAAATATGTGGCCTGCCATCTTGACAGGTTTAGTTTAAGCAGACATAATTATTATAGACATCAACAAAAACCAATAAAACCAGGCACTGACATCTGGAGTTGGTCAGCGTAGTTTAGACACAGCCAACGGGTGTATCGGCTTGTTGCTACCAATCCAGTGCCCGTAATCGTTATTCACAATGTTCTTCTATACGCTTAACAGGGATTTGTGTCTAGTTTTACGTTCCTCCCGCCCCTAGACAACTCAGACATGGGCCATAGACTTCTAGATTCATTCATTCATTCATTCATTCTGGAGATTTATATAGCGCCCCTTCAAGAAGTCTACTCAGGAGCGCTCCCAGCCCAGCCACGGCAAAAGAAAAAAGACTTAAGTGATTTATAAAACCCAGTTTGATTTGTCAAAGGTAGCAAGCGCTGGCAGGTCATTCCAGATGGAGGGGCCTGCAACCAAGAAAGCTCGGCGCTGCCTAGCAGTCAAGCGAGCACGCGGAACTAGGAGTTGTCCCGTCGTCGCGGAGCGAAGCGCCCGACGCGCTACAACGTCGGACACTGGGCGGCAGAGGTTGCGCAGGTAAGATGGAGCACAGCCAAGGATGCTGCGTGAAACCAAAGAAGCAATCTGGTATGAGGTCACAGGCAGCCAGTGTTAGACATCGCGCATATAGGCAGAGACAGAACCGAATTTGGAAATTCGCCCAATAAGCCGAGCAGCTGAGCGCAGAACTCGATCTAGTCGCCCCAGAACCCCAAGAGGGAGGCCAACGAGGATCGAGCAACAGTTGTCAATTCGATAGTAACACTAAGCATGCTTAATGTATCTAGAACACTAAGCATGCTTAATGTATCTAGAAGTCTATGCATAGGCCTACAGTAGTACACTGACCGCCAACGTCGGTGGGACGATGCATACTTATATATTATGTATAATTATGCCAAGGCTAAGAACAAGGACCTCGTGAAATGCCTCATAAGCAAGGCTGTCCCAAGACTAGATTAAGGGACTGATCTGTTCAATTGTGTAGTGATTAGCGCGCTGGACTGTCAATCGAGAGGTCGGGGGTTCAAATCCTCGCCAAAACCTAAATTTGGTTCGAGATTTCTGTTCCACCAACACCCCTAGCCAACTCAGCTATAATGAGTACAATGATCTTACACTGCCGGTTGGGAAGGTTAGACGGTGAGGGAGAGGACTGGCTACCCGCCCTCATATGCCGAGGCAAAGAAAATGAAGTCGCTGACACTTCGTACCCATGGCTGTCTCAGGGCTAGCTTAAAGGATTGCCCTTCTCTTCGTCTTCTTCCTACCCAGAGGCTTTCGACTTCCATCGAATGGCAGACAAAGTAATGTTATTTTTGGTGGCAAAGTTTTGTGATTAAGAAATTGCTAATCCCTTCTAGGTACTGTCACTCATTAAGGAAATTACTGAAGCTTGAAGCGTCTCGAGTGCCTAGTCTAAATTTGCGCTGAAAGCAGATCAGAAATAAGATATTATGGTAATATGGCAATCATTCTTGCTCATTATTCGATGACTTGTCCGTTGACCATGTAAATGTAGGCCTACAGGTTTCTCTATAGCGACAGTATACCCTGTATGTATTTATGTAATGTATGTATGTATGTGACACTTGTTATAGCGCCCCTTCAAGATTTCTACTCAGAGGCGCTCCCGACTACAAGCGCGGACACTGAATCGGAGTTTCACGCCGAAGCGCATGAGCAATTGCGAGTGAAGGACTTGCCCAGGGTCCCTACGCAGCGGTTTGAGGTGGATTCGAACCCGCAACCCTCCGGTTGCAAAGCACCGAACTTACGCCTAAACCACCGCGTCCCACGGCCTCAACCCTGCTCAATTTTCAATGAGTTGATTGAGTGCGGTCGTGACCACCCCTGCCCGTTTGAATGGGTGCCAAGTCATTTAGCGTCTCCGTGTACGGACCGTGTACGGGGCGAACGTTATGACCTCCAGCCTGCTCATATTTGAATTATTAGTCGGGTGAGATCCTTTACTACCGCTGCCCCTTTGAATCGGTGCCAAACCATCTAAAGTTACCTTGTCCGGACCGTGCTAGCCAGATATTTAAATCTCTGGAATAAGCCAGATTGCAGGGCAAACCGCGAACCGCATATAGGGGGGCCCGATAGCGCATTCGATAACATCTGGCACAGAGACCGAGAGGTTCGAGTTCGAGTCCCGGTAGGGCGGATATGCTTTGTAGGCTGCTATTAGCGCCGTTGTATCGCAGGCTGTCTGTTCTGTTAGTAGTTAAGATTTAAATGGCATAACATGTAAATCTTCGATATGCGCAGTGCGTTTGCCCAGGCGCTTCAATAAAGCACGATATTATTATTATTATTATTACTCTCCAACACAGAGGCGCATGAGACGCAGCCTACGCTCTAACCAGTGTAGCCAAATATGCAAGTAAAATAATTACCTGTGGTCGTAGAGAACACCGCGGATTGTTTGTCTGACAAACTAATCATGCTCTAAGTCGATGAATGGCCTGGATACCGCACACATAGGTCACGATACGTGTATGCGTAGTATTCAGAAACCGGACGTATAAAAGGCCTTTCTGAACTTCTCTCTGCCCAACTCCGCCACTGCCCTAATCGTAATCGTAATCGTAATCTCCAAATTTCTAAAGCGCCACTCGAAAGCCAAGCGCAGGGCACCAGCTTATTCACGAGCGCTGCGTCTAGTCAGAAGGGTTGTCCAAAAGAGTAGTCCGAGGAGGTCCGAGTCCGGTTTCCAGACGATCAGAGGGGTCAGAGTAGCTGCTAAGGTGGGTGTCGTTTAGGTCGAGAGTTTGAAGGTAGATGATCAGTTGAGTCGGGGTAAGAGATCTTGAAGAGGAGAGACTTTAGTTTCGTGTGTAAAGCCTTGGCGTTGATGGATAGAGGAGCCTGATGCGGATGATGGTGGGTGATTGGAGATGATGGTTGAGGAACCGAAAAAGTGCGGAATTCAGGAGGTAGGTCGTTCCAGAGACGTGGTGCAGTGTTGGATATTGCTCGGTTGGAGAACTTGAGATGAGTAGTGACAGGAGGTCGAGAGAGAGTGAGAATGGAGGAAGATCTGGTAGAGCGGGTTGGCTGGATGGTGAAGAGGTCGCGAAGATATCTGGGCTGGGAGGATTGTAGAGAGTTGTAGGTTAGTGATAAGACTTTGAAGTGAATTCGCTCTGGGATTTTTAACCAATGGAGTGATTTGAGGATGGGAGTGATATGATGATGCTTGGGCGTTCTGGTGACTACTTGTGATAGTGCCAGTCCCAAGCCTGGAGAAAGGAGGAGGGCGACACTAATCGTCTTTGTTATCACACAGTGTCGTTAACCAGCAACAAGCAGTTCTCTCTGTCGTTTGTTTCAATCGACGTAATACTTCCAGTCGCATCAGAAGTAGGAGAGGAGGAGGAGGAGGAGGAGGAGGAGGAGGAGAACAAGGAGGAGGAGGAGGAGGAGGAAAGAAAGGAGGAGAAGGAGGAAGGGAGAAGGAGAGAAGAAAGGAGGAGGAAGGAGAGGAGGAAGAGAGGAGGAGGAGGAGGAGACAGAAGGAGGAAGAGAGGAGGAGGAGAAGGAGGAGGAGGAGGAGGAAAGAAGGAGGAGAGGAGGAGGAACAGGAAGAGAAGGAAGAAGGAGGAGGAGGAGGAGAAGGGAAGAAGGAGGAGGAGAAGGTGGAGGAGGGGAAGAAGGAGGAGAGGAGGAGGAGGAGGAGAAGGAGGAGAAGAGAAAGAAAGGAGAGGAGGAGAAAGAGAAGAAGGGAGAAGGAGGAGGAAGGTAGAGGAAGAACAAGATGAGGAGGAAGAGAAGGAGGAGGAAAAAGAGGAGAAGGAGTGAGAGGAGGAGAATGGGAGGAGAAAAGGATTAGAAGGAGGAGAAAGAGGAGAAGAGAGGAGGGGAGAGGGAGGAGAAGGAGGAAGAGGAGGAACAAGAGGAGGAGGAGGAGGATAAGGAGAGGAGGAAGAGGAGGAGGAGGAGGAGGAGCGTTGATGCATACCATTAGTGCTTTTTCTCTTCTGTCTCCGCTCAGTCGCCTGTTTTAAAAGGCCGCCCCCCCCATGCACACACGCCCTGCATAATTGCCGCTGTTGAACAGAACTACTACACAGTCATTCCGCTGGCATATTTTCTTACACAACCCCGCACTCATTTCAACCCTAAGAAACAGTTTGCGAAATGAACAACGAGGGCTGTTCGAAATGATCTTTCATGTCGACGTAAACAGCCTTCGATGTCATTGAACTCTGGGCTCCAGTCAAAACAATGTTTCCTTTCATGTGATTACGACCACCCTAACAAAGACCAGCAACCGCTTCAATTTCTACACACATGACATCCGATAATTTCTTAACGAACACCAGTATGTACTGCGCTGCATGACCTCATTTCCACTCCAAAATACCGTCCTGACGTAATCGCCTTAACAGAAACTTGGATGTCCTCCTCCGTCTCTTTCTCTCTGTCTGTTTGTCTGTCTGTCTTTGTCTGTGTGTCTGTCTGTCTCTGTCTGTCTGTATGTCTCTCTCTGTTTCTCTCTGTCTCTCTCTCTGTCTCTCTCTATAGCTCTCCCTGTCTCTCTGTCTGTTTGTCTCTGTCTCTGCCTCTGTCTGTCTGTCTCTCTCTCACTCTCTCTCACTCTATCGCTCTCTCTTTCTCTCTGTCTCTGTCTCCTGTCTCTCTCTATAGCTCTCCCTGTCTCTCTGTCTGTTTGTCTCTGTCTACTGCCTCTGTCTGTCTGTCTCTCTCTCACTCTCTCTCACTCAATCGCTCATCTCTCCCATCTCTGTCTCCTGTCTGACTGTCTCTCTCGACTTCTAACTGCAGAACTGACGCCTATTTACTACTCTTCAGCCCACCCCGTCATTACCAAATCTTCATCAAACGTGCATCCTCCCATCTTGGAGGCTGAACTGACTTCCTCATTCGTGAACCAGCTACTGTCCTCCCATCATCCAACTACAATTATTTTAATTGTAATTGTAATTACGACAATTTCCATAGCATCGCCAGTAGCAAGCTACATCTAGGATACTTTACACACACTGTCAACTTTCAGCGCAAATGCTCAGAGCTACGTAGCACACTTACAGGACCTTAGAATTATCATCTGTCAATATCAAAATTTGTCTATAATACTAAATGGTCTACAACACTACTGCATCGTTAGCTTACTCTACAAAACACAGTGCTTTCAGCCCTATCGACTTTGAGGTAAATAATACAATGGGATATCCCTTTAACTCAGAACTTTCAAGTTGACACAGCCGCAACTTAAATTACAAGGAATGAAACAGTTTGCCAGCCCTATAGAGCCAGGACCCCTCCAGCCTGCCATCAGACCCTCTGGGCAATTTAATAAATGTTCCTTAAGAGGAGACGCCGTATAAAGTTGCGGTCGTCCTTCAGTGGCAAAGTGAACCATGTGCCCGAGATCGGAGATTGTACTTGTTGCCACGTGGCTCTGACATAGTGTCTTGTAAGATAATGTAACATAGCATGACAGGATAGTGTGGGCTAATGACTTGGCTTTCTATAGTATAATTATTCTGCACTTACATTGTAAGTGAAATCAATATCAAATTTAAGTAATTTAACCTTCACTGCCACATCATGCAATGCATGTGACATTATTTGTACCATTACTTTTTTTCAATACCAGGATCATGACTAGTAGACCGCCGAATAAACGGCTACATGAATCGCTGCTTAATTAATTGGGTTTGGCGTATTTTGATACGCCAAACAAAAACCTCAGCCATTCACATTGGAAAATGAGGTTGGTCATGTTTGCTGAAATCAAAGCTATCGTTGTTTGCTGCATCACTGACTTATTTACACAAATTATTTTGGTGGAATGGTTAAACGAATATTATTATGTCATATTTTCAAACATCTATGCATGACTTAAATGGGGATAATTATGTATAATAGGCTAATAAAAAGCCAAATTGGTAAAATAAAGTGGATCAAAGGCTCCTTTTGGCAGTAAATGCTCTAAAATGCGTTGTCGGCTGGGCCCCACTGGGGGAGCTTGCGACGCTAACCAAGTCCCCCAATTGTTGCAGACTTTGTCCCAGTAGTCCAAATCCATTCAAATAATGCACTGCCCTGTTATCCTTAATTTCTCAACAGACCCTAACTATCTGTTGTCCGCGTACAATTCCGTCATTTCAGATCTCCTAGAGAAACACATGCGAGCCATAACTAGGCCTGATTAATTATCAGTGTTTATGCAGTCGTTATTTTTTCTCTTAGAGTTCTTGCATAATATTATTGCGCCGTCATCTGGAACGAGTAAGCGAATGTTTTGGTGCTGTTGGCAATTTTCAGGCGCTGTCGTCTGGCCGCACAGGCGTTTGGGCGCCAAACCTTGAGACAATATTTTACTAAATGTTGCATTAATTAACACTGCTACTAATGTAGAGAGAATGCCAGTTGACCGAATCCCACACAATGCACTACACGCGAGATTCGAAGGAAAAAGAAGCAAAGGCAGACCAAGACTACGCTGCATAGATAATTTAATGAGGACATAGAATCACTTGGACAAACACTGAGGGGAGCAATGGACTTGACAAATGACAGAGGACAATGGCGATAATTTATTCGTACCCATCGCCGCCAAGTGACAGGCGTAGAACTGTTATGATGATGATGACGATGATGACGATGATTAATACCATAGCATTAATGTTTATGTTATTTTCTTAGTGTACTATTAATTAATTAATTTGTCATGTGTTTTCAATGGCAGTTGCTGGAAATGGATTAATTTAACTAATTGCTAATCATCTATCTTTTATTGCCTAATTTAGAATTAATTAGTATTTACCAGAGGCTGAAATAATTTTAATTAACCAGCAACATTCCCTAATAATATATTATATTTAAATACATATTAAATCAGAATCATGCTTTCCAATGAAACTTCCTTCTCATCCGTCTGCACTCACAAACTTTCCTTCGTCTATTTCTAGTTACAAGTTCTTTGATCAAACTCAACCTCTACGCAAACTGTCTCTTTCTTCTCAGATGAAATGTTGATCAACTTTGCCACATGTTGAATCTGTTCACCTTTCAGAGCCTGATGCTGAAGCAGAAAGTATTTCATCCTCTCAAAATTAATCTCCAACATCTCTCCACTGGAATTGAGCATCCCCTAAGACACACTAATCTTCTGAGAGACGTTCTAGTAAAAACATAGTTTCATATCTCAGCCGCCTGTTACAATAATTATAATAGTTATGCTTTGCAGATAATTGACTTTAAGCATAGCACCGTCAAAGTCAAAATCAAAAGCGCTTTTCTACGTTAACATAAAAATAATAATGGATCTAACACGTTTACTCAGACCTCAAAGTTCGTCGTTAAAAAGCAAACATTGCGCAGCTATCTCGCCTATCTCACCGTTCATACACAGGCACTCTGACATTTGGTAGCAACTTCAATGTAGCTCGATGTTTACGATGGGATAAGCTGTCGAAGTAACATTATATTACTGTTACGAAAGAAAATAAAAAGCACACTTACATCGAAAACGCTGACCAGCTTCAGAGGATAGATCCACGGAACAATGATGCACTCGACAAAGATCAGAGCAAGTACTGCAGAAAGGATGAAGAAGATGAGGTACTGGATTCCGTAGCTGTACATCTCGGCCGTCATTCCGAGCAGCAAGATGGCCGATCGATAGGTCAGGAGCAACGAAATGGCCGTCGGAATGACCTTGAGTCGTCGATTGCCCATTATGAACTCGGCGATAGTCCTCTGTCGACCTCCTGTCAGCGAATGGTAGATTCCGATGGACAGAGAGATGACGAGGAATCCAGCAAGGATCAGGTAGTCTGCCCAATGAAGATGCGACTCCATTGCATCGACTTTTACGCAAGTTATTACCTACAATGCAAGTCGTTTAACTGGATCACATGATGCAAGATGAGGTAAGGCGCTGATAGGATGATTCACGATTATAACATGTTGGTAACAGTATGAAGATCCTGTTTTAAGTACTACAATCCTATAGGGCTATAGATCCGATACATCAGATAAGTATTTAGGCGATGTGAATCAAAGAAAGATCATCATGAACACACCATCGGGTTCCGGTCGACAGTTGTCAGACAGCTTATATGTTCAGAGAAGAAATTACGCAACATTCCATAACAGAAGCAGCTTATCGGTATCAAAATAAATTCCTAAGCCGATGAAATTAGACTTAGGTATCATTATTACGGTTGGATTTAAATTAATATGCTTGGTGTTTTTTTTTATTTTACGAGTTAGGCCTACTCTGCTACGAACGATAATGCCTAAGAAAGGCAACTCAAAAAAGGTGGAAAAATTAATGGAACCCTAAAAGATGACCGAGTCTGGGATTGTGCGAATGTTGCTGGAGAGTTCAATAAAACTGGCCGAGCTAGCTTCAACGAATCGCTTAGGGAAACTAACGATGGGACGGTTAGAGATT
The DNA here is from genome assembly GCA_020284085.1 of Aporrectodea caliginosa. NCBI lineage: Eukaryota > Metazoa > Annelida > Clitellata > Crassiclitellata > Lumbricidae > Aporrectodea > Aporrectodea caliginosa. The sequence goes on from JACEVL010000370.1 coordinate 1,151,973, forward strand.
GGAATGAGACCAAGATAAAACTATACAAAGAAGAAATGACGCAGCCATAAATGAAAAGTAACTTGATGACTTGCCTGGATCAATTGCAGAACTACTCCAAAAGCTTATTCGTTTACAAATTATCCTAAATGTCAATGCGGAGAGGATTTCGAATTTCTAAACATCAAAATGTAACATCTACGACACAGTGTATAGCCATCTGCAGAGACCGACTCGATCACTTTTAGATCACGAAGTAGGCCTAGAACATCTCTGTGATACGTCGTATTCAGACAGTAAACACATGTAAGAGTCCGACTGTTCAATCGTTGTAGGCTACGGTTTGTGACACGACGGATACGGGACGAAGTCTGTTGATCACGATTTGTAAACGACAGACGAGAAACAGACCCCCTGTCGAGGAAATCCGCTGAGATTTAGAAAAATGCAAAAATGTGAACGATGAACAGATGGGTATATTTCACAGCAGGAGGCAAATTAGAGAAACTTCCGTCTTTTCCTTTGGACGGCTTACACAAAGAGTAAAATTATAATTTTTAGGTCCTAATTTTTAAATACATTGTAGGGCATAAGTTAGTTCTAAAAAATATTTATATTATATTATCTAGATGATTAGTATGAGGAAAAAATTATAAAGTCCAATTTTAACCGAAATTGCATTGTCCTTTCTAATGGTGAGTCAATTCTGTTAGGGTAACAGTTGAAACGCCGAACTGATGTTTTATAATTTTTAGATCATTAACAATGTTCTATATGGTTTTTATTAACTTATTAACGAACCAAATAATAAAAAAATAAATGAAACCCTCTGTCTTCAAATATTGGTTACAACAACGTTACGAATTGGTTTCTGCCATCTCGGTTGAGGAATAAATTGAAAACTCTCGGTTTTTTAATTGACATCTTTGATAGCAGGGAACATGATTGTCTGCATTGATTTTACCAACAAGAAATCAATATGGATGTTTGCTGCTGTCGACAATTTTCGGAACTTTATCCGGTAGTGTTATAGTATAAAAAAGATTTACAACTCCGTTACTGTAATTATTGCACTTTACGTATAAAAAAATAATATTGAAACTGACAGCCTGACCACTATTATAAGCTAACTATATTTTGTATCTTAACTAGTCCGGTCAGCGTGGAGACCTAATGATGAATATTTTACAGCCCCGTTACTACAGCTCCATTACTTTATTTTTCTATTAAAATGAATTTATTTAATGGTAAATGTAGATAATTTATCGTCATAATAATTTATGTTGCTGTGTAATAATTTAATGCACTTAATACTAATTAATCACTCATAATGAACAGTGGCGGTATATTGTACTTTGTATTTATTAAGTAACGGAGTTATAAATATTTAGGAATCAAAGTTGTATGTTTTTCAAATAGTAAAAAGACTAAAATGAAAATTAGGCCAAATCTGTTAAATTTAAGCTCTGCTCGATATTAGGTATGCTTCAGCACTGCTAGTAAAATATTTGTGTAAGAGTTTTTTTTATTTTGCATGACTTTCTTTTTCTCTAATTCTATTTCTGAATTTGACTCCTGTTGTGAAATATACCAGTAAAAATAAAGTTGAAATTCATGAACACTGGAGAGTGCAACACAAATCAGCTATATCAGTACGAAATCAGGGACAATTAAATTTTGTTTAAATTGGAGAATATTTAGAGGTTGGAAAAGTTTAAACTCTTATAATATAATAGTGGTTATCAGAGCCAGTCCTAAGCCTGGAACTCTCTTTAAGGGAGAAGCGCGAAGGTCGAACGGATGGGTGCAGATACTCCGTTCGTAAAGAAAAAATACGAATGAAATCCAATGCAAGCATTGGACCCCAAAAGGGCCTCGGCCCAGGGATCCGAGGCAAGCGTTGGACACCTACGGGCCTTCGGCCCATGGATCCCTGATGATGATGATGATGATGAATATAAGCTTAATTGATAGATTATAACAGACTATATATTCTTAGCCTTTTCCTAAAGGCTTTAAATCATCAGATCGGTGTAATATTTTTAGGCGGTATGATTCTGCAGCACAGGAGCGAAGTGCTTGAATTTGGCAATACATAAATTTAAGAAGACGAGGTAGCCTACTGGAATGTGTAGCTGTAAGTCTCGTCCGCCATGCCAAGCAACCCGAAATCTTTGGAGATCTATATCCTATAGAAACATTTTCAAATAGTTTCCCTAATTGATGTCGAGGTTAAGTACAATTGCTAACCGTTTACCTATACAATGTACACATCACATATTTAAATCGTAAGTATATATAAAGGGGACGGTATAAAGGATAACACTCTTGCCTGAGGTTTTTTCGGACTCGATTCCCGTAAGCACCCCTGGGTTTAGCTCATGCCTTCATTCCCTAAGTGGCAGCAAAAGTACAATGAGCTCGCGCCTTGCGTGGCTGCAACTTTGTTGATCTATGTCTTCTGTAATTTGTGTTCTTGTGAATTGTTTAATCGGCATAACATGTACATGTACAACGCAGTGAGTTTGTCAGGCGCTTCATTAAAGAATAAATATTATTAAGCTTATTATGTTATATCCAAAGCAGTAACATTATTAACTTAGTAGCATTCTTTGCCATTCTTTGGTTAAAGTTTAACCTTAGCAGGACGAAGCTCTTTCACAAACACGGGGTAGTTTCTACCCAAAAGAAATGCGTAATATCTCAGCTCACAGGTAAGCTACAATAACGAATGAAGTGTTGATTCTAATATTTCCAAGGTCAAGGTCAAGGAACTACCACAGTGGCAATATTATGGGAATAATACTATCCAAGATGGCAGAAAATATGGCCGCCAAAACAGAAATATGCATATCTCAACTCATAGATAAAGTACAATGACAAATTAAGTGTTGATTTTCGGGCTCAAGGAATCGATTTCTCGCAGGCAATAGTGTGGGAATGCTATACTTTCCAAGATGGCAGCCAATATTTCAGCCAAAGTACAAAAATTGCCATATCTCAGCTCATAGGTTTTTGACTGCCATATTGACCGCCATCTTGGAAAGTAACATTCTCACACTGGTGTCTCGTGGTGTTCACAGGTGGTATAGCAGGAGCCTGGAGGGGTGTCATTAATTTTTTTCCTCCCTAGACGACACTTACCCGTGGAATGGACGACTCAAGTGAACAAGGTCAGGCCACGACGCCAAAGACGATCGGCCGCTAAAAAAATCTTGTTGACTGATGATCAACTTAGAAATTCTCACGCAAACGTCTCGTCTATTATTGCTTTCGTGTTTAGCGTTACGAACAGCTGCTACTCCAATGCATCGATTTTATGCAAGACGCTTAATTGGAACACGTTATGCAAGATGGGGTCAGGTGCACTAAGGCGATTTGTTGATAGCGTGGCCAACGCGCATAATATTTTGGTAAAAGTATATATACATATATAATGTGTGTATAAATATTTATATATATGTAGGGATTATACCTATAGCATTTTATCTGTGATATATATATATATATATATGTTTGTGTATATATGTAGGGATTTTATTATGTGACTATATATATATATCCTATGATGACTATAATTATATATATATATATATTATATATATATGATCTGTTAAATATTACAATCGTAAGACTATAAATAATTCTTAGCATGAGATAAGTATTCAGGTTGCGTGATTCAGAGGCAAAGAAGCGAATTACTTCCGCTTATAAATAACCTAAACAAACTGATAATCTTTAGAAATATTTTCAAATATTCTGACCCATTATTCGGAAGTTATAAAATTATTGAAAACCTTTTAACTGTAGCCTACATGTACATCCACCAGGGGGAGCAGAAGGCACTTACTACTGAATTTGATGGAAAAATCAACTATGTATATGTATGCCAGTACATTTGATGAGATAATAGGCTATATCTTTATTCATCATTAGGAGTCTAGGACGGCAGAAAATCAAACCAGTTATGGGGAAAATATTTTTTAGAGTATTTTGAGTACAAGGATATACTTGATGTTGTTGGGCACATAGACTATACTTGATCACAAAAGTATTTAAAATATAAGTAGGCCTAGTTATACATTTTCATAAAAGTAGAGTACATTAAATACAAGTAAAAATACTTTTTGGAAAAAAATAATATAAGGTAGTATTAAATTGAGACTCAAACTCGTAATATAGCCTACAATTTTAGACACCAGCAAAACTATTTATCCAGTTCAGCATTCTTTATAATTATCGCACAAAGGCATTGGCCTTAGGCGTTGGCCTTAATTATCAGTTGTTTGCAAAAATGTGTGTAATTTGAGCGATTATGTCTTGGTAGTGAAATTAGATCACCATTTGGGCAGCCAACAGAATGCGATGCCTTTACACTTCTGGCTCCTGTTCTGCCTTCTGATATTCTGCAGTCATGTTTTAAACATGTGACTGTGAAGGTCACCTTCACAGGGATGTTTCTGTGGACAAGGCCAAACTCTGAATGAATATTCATGATGTCTTCGTCATCAACATCATATGTGTTATTTCCCTTTAAGCGTTAGCAAGCCAAGGCATGCGAGTGTTTCACAAGGTCACCTCTGATCCAGTGAGCCGTAATTCAATACAGCTCTTTTTAAGACAACTCCTAATTTCTGTGGTGGTGCAAACTGCCGGTTTTCAACAAGCTGTTGCCCAGCACTTGAATGATCCGTTAAATAATAATAGCTCAATAATAATTATTGCAGGCCTAGTGCATGCAGCATGCAATATTGCTCTGCTAATTGTTATTAATGAACAACATATTTTATAAAGTATTTTAGCATTATAATTTAAAGTGCAAAATACTCAAAAAAGCATTTTAAGTAAAAGTATGAATACTGTCATTCCATTGTATTTTAGATACAAGTACAAAAGTACTTAGATAGCATCTAAAGTAGTATTTTAAATAATAGTATTTAAAATACGTCCCTTCACTGAATCGAACATAGTAAGAAATAAAGTACTTAATAAGAACAAGAAGAAAACATGTTGGATCATTTAACCACAGTTTCCATTCCAAACTGAAATCTCCACTCTTCAAGAACTTCTACACTAATCCACCTGATCCTCCGCCTTCCAAGCTTTCTCGTCCTCAGCGAAACCCGCCTAAGCAACTACTCTGCCTCCTCTCTTTGTTCTCTCTGGCAACCGGACTCGGACCACCACTGAACATCGATTCCTGAACGACCCTCTGATACGACGCACCGCTCGTGAATAAGCTGGTGCCCTGCGCTTATCTGTAGAGAAGCGACTTAGAAATTTGAAGATTACGATTACGATTCGGTGGAGGGGTGCTATTTACATTTTATCCACCTCTATCCTTAAGACCTATCTTCGCCGCCTCTCACCTTCTTGTCCTACGAGAGAGGATTGCCATGGCTAAATGTCGATCTTTTGCCTTCATTGGCCCTTCACTATGGAACCAACTCCCTACATCAACTCGTTCTTTGATATTAACCGGTGGTGGTCCAGGTGCTTCCTTTCGCTGTCTCGCCACTCTTTTCGCTCGGGGTCTCTCGCACCATGGAAGCGCCTCTGATTGGTGTTTACTGTGAGAGGCGCTTTATAAATTTATAAATACAATACAATAAAATACAATTAATCCACACTAGACGGCGACACTTACCTGTGGAATTGGATAAGTATTCAAGTTACGAAGGTCAAGCCAGCCCAAGACGATTGGTCGCCAACAGATCAGGTTGACCTCCAGTGCTGTTCAACTGAAAAACTCTCACGCAGACGTCTCTCATCTATAATTAATTGAACGGATCACATATCGTTTTCACGTTCAGCATTATTATAACTAAACTGAATACGAATCTCAGTTAAAGAAAGACTGCATCATTTCCTTCTCGTCAAACAACCTGGCTGGTCTAAAGACACGCAGCTATATATAGCTGCGACCTAGACCAAAACATAGGTAGCAATAATTATAATGACGCGAACAGGCAAACGCTGACTCGCAAACGTCATTCGCATATGGCTAGTCAACGTGTTAGCTGCAACTTTAACAGAGCCCGCCTTTCACGTAGAATTGTATTAACCGTCGGGTTTTCCTGCCGATATGATCATTAAAGATAATGACAAATAATTGCGAGAAGACCCGGATCTCAGGAGATAATTTAAACAATACAAGACTGCCAAAGCTGGAAATTTCAGAACTTGACCCGCAATGACTGTAATTATCGGCTGAGATGTTCCTGTATGTGGAATATCGCGTATACGAGTAGTTTCCGAAAACCCATTATGATCAGATTTTTACGTTGAGTCCAGGCCCGTGCAAAGCTGGTAATTGGCCCAGGCCAGATGGGAAATCCAGGCCTCGTTAATTTCAAACTGCTCATTAAGCATTTTGGTAATCAATCAGTGTTAACTACATATGATGATGCCATTGTGGGGCGCGGTGGTGTAGGGGTATGTTCGGTGCCTTGCAGCCGGAGGGTTGCGCGTTCGAATCCACCTCAAGCCGCCGCGTAGGGACCCAGGGCAAGTCCTTCACTCGCAATTGCTCATGCAATTCGGCGTGAAACTCCGATTCAGTGTCCGCGCTGTAGTCGGGAGCGCCTCTGAGTAGAAATCTTGAAGGGGCGCTATAACAAGTGCTCATACATACATGTATACATACGTACATACATACATAAATCTATTTCTCTGCTTTAACCTTTATGCTATAGGTATCCACTTTCCCTATTGAATCTCTATCCGGCAGAGCATAGCCCCCAAATCGTAGGCCTGTGCCAGCTGGTTACCTGTCCCCATATGTTCTGCCCTGATAACGCGGAGAGTACGGGTTCGAGCCTCCACTCAGGTGATAAACACTGCGTAAGGACCTTGAGCAATTCCTTGACTCACAATTGTTCTGCACCATCGATGTTCTGTCACATGGTGTGTGCACTTCTGAACTTTGGAAGGAGGACAATATCAACTACAGTTGTATTGTTCAGACCTGGCTGAGACAGCATGTCAAAATGGGTCAAATGAAAGTTTTAATTGGGCTTATGTAGTTCCCGCTGAATCTCTACGCTTTCTTGAATCTGGTCTTATCTCTGAATCCCTCGCACTGGGAGCGCCTCCGATTGGTCTGCATCGCTAGAGGCTCTTTAGAAACTCTTACATACAATACTGCCTGTCTGTCCTACAGGTTAAGGGCTGCCTGCTTGACTATCTTTCGACCTGCCTAGCATGGGCGTCCGCAGGAATTTTTCTAGGGGGGCGCAAACTTTGACATAGTTGTCGCAGGGAGTAAATAGGGTGTCTCTCCACCTTCGACACTCGCTCCCTCGGCAGTGGCGCGCGCGCGAGCGCTACCTCTCGATCCTCTGGCGCGGATCCCAACATGAGAAAAAATTCATAGACATTCATTGCCAAAACTATTATGATAATTAAATTTTATATGACTGAAATCTGACCTTATTCTTGAAATAACAATTGCAATAGTCTGGGTTCTTGTCCAAACTGATTTATCACTCTATCTATGAATCCGTCTTTGTTGTCTGAAATTTCTGTTCCGTTCACTACCAAGTTTCTTCGACCCTCAACGCAGTCGACCTTCACAGTTCCTACGAAATTGTCCTACTCAGAAGTATTCACCTTCTCCGTTCCTGTGATAATATCCGGCTGACTCACAAAGCATAGTAGTAGACATTTCAGTTTAACGACCCGTGCGACAACAAAGATCAATAGATTCGCATTCCTCCTTCATCCAGGCTTGGGACTGGTTCCGAAGCTAGCGGGGTATGTTTAAAAAGTCTGGCAGAACGTTAGATGGCATCTAACTTTCTAAGCCTAAGGTATGAAGCTGATTACTTAGTCGCTCCAGCCAGTGTCAATTATATATGTTTATATATACATTTTATATATAAAAGGGTACATATATCATACACATATATACAACGTCCTGACTACGATCGAGGTTCACCAGCCGGAACTGTTATCTCGCAAGCGATCGGTTTCAGTAATAATAGTCCAAGGTTAAAACAACACAAGGAATACGATACCAATTAGCCGCGATACGACTGAAGGCTTTTCGCCGTCTCGGGGATGACAAGATGAATTTCCATATTACCAAGAGAGAACTCTATACGTTAATATTTTTAAAATACGTCTAAGCAAAGATATAGCCTAGGTTCCACTTGTAGAGCGTACCATATTTTAACGGTCGGTGCACTACTATCTTACTAATTAATCTTACGCTTTCTGTGTTAATTTTAAATAACTACCTAAAGAATTTAGTGTTTTCCGAGAATCACGTTGAAAATCGTGTTGTAATAATAATATACAAATAATCAAAATGTCTCTGCAAATATGCGCAAAATCCAGGGGGCGCACATGCGCCCCTTGTGCCCCCTGCGGACGCCCATGCTGCCTAGCCCTCTCTCACTGTCCTAGAGGCCAAAGGGACGCGAGGTAGTAGATACAGGTTTGCGCATGAAGTCAGAGAAATATTTGGGGTGTGACCCGACTGTGATTTGGCAATCAGGAAGAGAATCTTAATCTTCTAGGAATGAGTTACCCTAAATGGATGCATCTAATCTGCACTGAGCGTCAAAGCCTCATTTACCTATTCCTCTCAAACTTATGTCTTAGGGGATTTTATGGGCATAGGCTGCCTACGTCAAACCTATCTAGGATTCTAGGCTGGAGTTGAGCGACAAGCTGTTATGAGAGCCACCTGTTTTGTGTGGTAAGTGAATTCGTTGGCGATTCACTTCAAAGCATAATATCTGAAATGTGTACGGCGTCAAAATGTCTTGCTTCCCGTTAGAGGCATATATTTAGGAACAGAAGGCAGTTTATGATCAAACGGGAAAACCCAGGGAGTAGATATTTTAAGTTTTGATTCGTGGACCTATTTTGTGGAACTCCTTGCCCAGGGAGTTTATTTCCCTGCCTACTGTTCACCATTTTTAAAACACACTGCCTTATAACGCAATTCGACGGAAAAACTGTGTAGCATACGGCGAATGGTTGATACAATAAAATTATTATGTATAATTTATGGGTCTGTAGGCACTACTGCACAAGCATCACCTTGTTCATTTATGCAACCTGGAATATTTCATTACTGGTTTCGATTCCTGCTTTAATAGTCAGTGTTGCTGTTACATGGATAGAGTAATGAGAAGTGGGTGACCCTTCCAGCGGAACACTATTGTTCCTTTTGGGTTTACCCTTTGACACACACGAACCACTGCAACAAATAAACATGAACTTTTATTCGGTGATCAATAAAGCTTCTGAATTGATTGGAATTGAACACTTGAACAACTGATCGTCGGCTCACACCAATGGCCGTATTATTGGTAAAGATTTTCAATGAAGGTTAGGCGGAGAGCGATTTTAAAGATGTTATTGTTTTTTATGTATCGCTTGCTGTATTTCCATGCAGCAATGTGCAATTCTTATAGACTGTGAGTTCTTGGTTTTCGTTCTCTTCTGACAATCTGCAACCGTGGAAGCGCAAAAGAAGACGTTTATCCACTCTCGCCTCCAGATCTCGGTCCTCTGTTTTAAAAGCAAAGCTCAAGTAGACACAACCGTGCGTTTTTCGATTGTAAATAAATGCGTCAATCTTCGACAGTCAACCGTTAGCTACCTAGCGCTTCAGGGTTTCATCGCCACATAAGTCTTAGATGAGATGAGATGAGATCAGCTCAGATGAAAATAGATAATCGATATTGATTACATTTGATTAATGCTAATAATAAAAAATGTTCATTCTTTAATGAAACGCCTGACAAAGGCACTGCGCTGTACATGTACATGTTATGACGATTAATTAAACAATTCACAAGAAAACAAATTACAGCAGACATAAATCAAGAAAGTTGCAACCATGCAAGGCGCAAGCTCATTGTACTTTTGCTGCGACCTAGGGAATGAAGGCATGAGCTTAAGCCAAGGGGCCTTACGGAAATCGAACCTGGTCCGTGAAACTTCAGGCAAGAGTGTTATCCTTTATACTAACCCCTCCCAATTGTATTAAGCTGGATCGGAATGGGATGCATTAGACTAGACTGGAAATTGGATTGATCAGATTATACTAGAGCAGTGATCCGCGGAACGTCACCGGTCCGCGAGCCCTCAGTTGCATGTCCGCAAAGTCAGTCAGGAAACTGGTCAAATTGTCTCGGAATCAAGAAATGGCTATTATATTTTTAAGAGTCATAACGAACAGACTTAGGCAAGCACTGAAAGGGGAAAGTAATCATAAAATTGGCTAAACATGCATTTAAATCAATGTAAATACATATTAAATATTTTGAGGAATTTTAGGTGATCGTTAACGAAGAAGAGAAATAATTAATAAATTTGACATCGGTCCTCCTGCAGAGGGAACATTTCTGCCGGTCCGTGACACGGAAAAGTTTGGGATGCACTGTACTAGAGCACTCGTAGTATTCAGATAAGATGAGATTTCATCTGACCAGCAAAGCACTTACTCATAATGAAGGATGCCATGATACCGGCGACTCCCGTGATGATGACACCAAAAGGTATGAACCACAAGTAGGATATGGCATAGAAGTTCTCCAGACCTCGAAGTTCAGTCTTTGAAAGTGCAAAAACGGAGCTTTTAGAATCATGTAATGCGATGCGTCCCTATGCAATGCACTTTTACGCAATGTAAAGCAAAGTTAAGCAATGTTTTGAGTGAGGATGACGCATGCAGTTTATGAAAGATTGAGTTGTAACGTAAAATAATTCTATTCCATGCAAAGTATTCTCGTTAACAGTACTTACTACATGGCTTCTAGGTTCCGACAGAACCTCAGTTGTTTGGTTCCAGTTATTTTTGCTGACAATTCCATCCAAGACTTCTAATGACGTTTGGTTGGTGTAGTTGGTGTAATTGAGTGAGGAGGCGAGGACAGTGGCGTTGCTGTTTCCAAGGTGACATTGTTCCACGGATACGGGAGGTAGAGGAGGGTGCTTGTGACTTACCGTCATAGACCCAATGCTCAACCAGAGTGTCATCAGCACACCCATGATGCCCCCTAACAGCGTGCCCTTAAACAGAAAATGTCACCCATCATACTTTGACATTTGATCATCATTGTATACTATAAGCGCGGGGCGCGGTGGTGTGTGGGGCGCGGTGGTGGTGTGGGGCGCGGTGGTGTGTGGGGCGCGGTGGTGTAGGGGTATGTTCGGTGCCTTGCAGCCGGAGGGTTGCGGGTTCGAATCCACCTCAAGCCGCCGCGTAGGGACCCTGAACAAGTCCTTCACTCGCAACTGCTCATGCGCTTCGGCGTGAAACTCCGATTCAGTGTCCGCGCTGTAATCGGGAGCGCCTCTGAGTAGAAATCTTGAAGGGGCGCTATATAAATATCTGAAATGAATGAATAAGCACGATCATTGGTATCAATATCTGCTTCACACTAATAATATTAATAATAATTTTATTTTAATATTTTCAAACTGACAAGTACGCAATATGATATCAATGCATAGTATGAACGGATGATCACAAGTTATTACATGAGTCGAATTGAACTGTTTTGCAGACATACAAGGCGCCCTTCACGTCCTACTGCTCATTGTTGTCAACGCCATCTGGTGAATGAAAAGGCTGAGTCGACCCTAGGGAGGATAGCGGAAATCTATCCCGCGTCCGTTGCCTCTTCGTACCAGAGCGTTACCATTACCCTAAACCCCCTCTCGGAAATCATTACATCACCAGTCCTTTTAACGTTAGAGTCTTACATATACAATATCTTCAGCATCGTCTCTATTAAAATGCACAGCATCAAGTGATGACCAATAGAAATGTAATCACAGCAGATTCATTATACATTGGAGAAGTCCTGTCGAAATCTGGTTTGTCAGAAAAACAAGGGATAGGGCTTAAATTACTGTTGTCAAATTGCATCAACTAAAAATGATGGCAGCGTTTCTCTGTTGTGCAGTTTTAGCCTTGACACACAATAGCCCACACTGTCATGTGTGATTTTTTTAACCAGGGTATAGCAAGGAAGGTCATACAAGTAGCCATTGCAGAGGCGATTTATGGCAAGCAGGTCTAAAATTATGTCAGCCTTGTGGCAGGGCAAAGACCAGGGCAAAGTCTTTTTTACCAGGGCATTTGACCTGCCGTAGCGTCGCCTCTGGATTTGATACGAATTCGCTTGTATGAATAGATGGCAGCTGTTAAGAGATACTTGGCCGTCTACAGGCTATCCAAGGCAAGGCTATGTCGTCACAGATGGAGCCTCTCTTTCTGAAGTTTCTGCTCTCTTTCTTCTTTCTTCACAAATGCTCATGCCTCTCATTTGCGTTCTGCAGTATTCAATTCAATTCAATTTGTTTATTGGTCCCAATAACACAAAGACACAAAACAAATAATATTTAACAGTAATTAAACATAAAGCATAATCATTTAATATGCAATTATCACAGCATACATAAGGGAGCAATAGGCTTACCCGAAGGGAATAATCCCGCTGAGTGGGGGCCTATTTACAAAATAATATCAATGAGTCTTAGTAGTGACAAATACTTAACACAGTGGCAGTAGCTTGGGAGCCCAGAAATAACAGCGTTGAGGTAGCTTCCCTCCGCCTTAGGGTAAAACAAAAGACAATAAAACCAAAAAAGACCAAAAAAAGAACTGAACAAATGCAATGCTATTTAACATTTCTTATTTAACAATTTTTTATTGTGTGTGCACGGATTTGGATTTTAAATGAGGCTAGACTCATGGCCGCACGAACACATTCTGGTATGCTATTCCATATGAGGGGACCCTGGTATTTGATAGAAAACTGTCGGGTATTTGTTCTGGCAAAGATGCTTATGTAGACTCTTTTATTTCGAATGGCCCTGTCAAGTAAGTTTGGTTTGAAGTAGGCCGAGAAAGCTTGTGGGAGGAGGTTATTATCATACTGGTACATAAATATACTAGTTTGAAGAAATTTAATCTGAGATATTTTCAGGAGGTTAAGTTGCAAGTACAGTGGGTCAGTGTGGGTGTTGATAGGAGATTTGGTAATAATTCTTATAGCTTTTTTCTGTAGTATGTTTAGTTTTAGTAAGTGAGTGTCATATGTAGATGTCCAGACAAAATTACAATAGTTTAAATAAGGATGTATAAGTGTAAAATATAGATTTTTGAGTATGTGTGTTGGAAGCAGATAGGATATCCTGCGAATTATTCCAGTGTTTTTAGAGATTTTTTAGCAATTTCGGCAATATGTATGTCCCACTTTAAGTGTTGGTCAATGTAAACCCCTAGGAATTTGGATGAAGAGACTTGAGGAATTAACTTATTTTCAATTGTCAGAGCATTGTCAGGAGTTGGAACAGGTTTATTGTTAGACCTGAAGATGATGTAATTTGTTTTAGATAGGTTAAGGGAGAGTTTGTTGGCTTTAAACCAGTCATTAGCTAGTTCTAGGTCATTATTTGCTATTTTAATTAATTGGTCATATGAGGCATGTGAGTAGAAGGCATTGGAGTCATCTGCAAAGAGAATGTAATGAAGAAGAGATGCAGAATTGGGAAGATCATTGATGTATATTAAAAAGAGTAGAGGCCCAAGTATTGAGCCTTGAGGAACCCCAAAGACTATGTTTTGAAAACTTGATAGTTTGCCATTACAAGAAACTTGCTGGCGTCGGTTATTTAGGTAGCTTGAAAACCATGCAAGTGCAACTCCTCTGATTCCATAAGTTTCAAGTTTATATAACAAGATTTTATGGTCAACCGTATCGAATGCTTTGGCTAGGTCGAGAAAAATTCCAATGGAATATTCATTGTTATCCATGGCTTGAGAGATTTTATCCTGAATATCAATTAGTGACATATATGTCGAATGCCCTGGCTGAAAGCCATGTTGGAAGGGGTAAAGGATTTCAGATTGGCTAATAAAAGAGTACAGCCTGTCATACATAACCCTCTCAAACAACTTGGAAAAAAAGGTAATATAGAGATAGGTCTGAAGTTAGAAACCTCATTTTTATTTCCTTGTTTATAAATCGGTATTACTTTAGCTAATTTAATATCAGATGGAACCTCTCCAGTTCTAGGGTGGTCCATGGTCCCATGGTAAAACATGAAGTTCAAGCTAGAGTTCAAGACACCCCCTCAGTTTTTTACACCTGTTAATGGTACCATTCTGGCAAAATTTCAGCTTCCTACTCCCACTGGAAGACAGTGCTCACAGACCCTTCCCCTTTACCATATAGAACTAACAGTGCGATAGGTTAGAAAATACGCATAACGTCTTGAAATCTTAAATTATGATAAGATTATTAATTTACCAATGTACACAAACACAGTAGTTATGTCACGTTAGCAATATTATTTGCTGCAAGGAAACATAAACAATCAACAACTCTCAAATGATGTCCCAAGAAGTACATGTATGTGTCGCAGAACTTCAAATCTTCAGCACTGCATCTATAGAAGAATTCTTCGTAGTATCAGTGGGATCAGCCGTTCTGTTTGCCTCAAAAAGTTGCAGGAGGAACTGCAAGTTGTTGAGGCAACAACTTTCCTCATCATCTGGAGGAGGCTGTTCAATTCTCCAAAGAACTTGACACCGTGTTCGGCAATGCTCTAATCCATTTTTTCCACGTTCAGTGTTGATAGTCTGCGTTCTCACTCCACTCGTCTGGTGGAAGGGGAGAAATGAAACACCTACTTTAGGGACTGGAGTAGCTTTGCACTTTGTAGCAAAATCTCTGAGGCTTGCTCCCTCATGAAGTCTGTTTGCCCTGTCTCTCACAATCCGTTCACTGGACTCATTGGACATTCTGCACAATCTTCATTTTCTGCCATTTCCTTCCAGCCATATTGTTGAGGAAGGTGATGGTGGATTCATGGAAATTTTCTGTTTCAGCATTTGGCTGCAGTCTCTGCAATTTGTCATATGCCACATTTCCAAAGCAGCCTTAAAACTCTTGAATATTGGTAGGCTGTGTGTAGGTAACTTAAAGGCACAAAAGTGAAGACCTTGGCTAAGATCGCTTCCATGATATGGTGACAGCAAGCCAATCACAGGAGCTCTCGACCAATCATATTTTCCAGAAGAACTCATGCTCCATTCATGCGACCAGTGTTCACAGAAGTACTGTCAAAGCTCATGACGTGAACTTTTTTAGTCAACTTCAATGCCTCCAGCAGGTCATTAATAGCCTTGGCTTCATTAAGTCCTCTTCCAAAGGCCAACTTTAGAATTCCTAGCAGGTTATCCTTGTCACCTCCAGAAACCAGCACTGGCAGGCGGTCTAAGTCGTTGATTTAAATAATCTCAGAAAGCATTTTACCTACCCTGTTAACCACCAAGGAACAATCTGGTATAGATTCGCCTATTACGGAATCAGCATGTTCATTTTTAGCGTTCTATGTATGTATGTATGTATGTATGTATGTATGTATGTATGTATGTATGTATGTATGTATGTATGTATGTATGTATGAATGTATGTTTGTATGTATGTATGTATATATGTATATATGCATATATATCTTTGTATGTATTTATCAATGTATGAAATGCTGCAGAATGCCGTTGAAATGCAATCAAAGATATGAATTCTGGACTTTCGTGTTGCGTTAACAGTACTTTTTGTACAAATATCAAAGAAAAGAAAATTCAACAAAATATCTGTAAATGAACAGGAAGTAGATAGCAGGATCTGTAATAAGAACTGTGCATTGAGTCATAGATATAAAAAGTTAGTAAGAGAACATAACTGCATAATCCCATAAGAAAGTTACCAAGATAATCACAATTTGTAGCACATTTATTTTGCTTTTACACAACGATTACAATGGTATAAGTTTATGTCATTGAGCATCATCTTCCAGTTGAAGTAGGAAGCTGAAATTTTGCCAGAATAATACAAATGACAAGTGTAAAAAATGTAGGGGGTGTGCCTCTAGCTTCATTTTTATCCTGGACCACCTCTCCAGTTCTAATCGAGCAATTTATTATTTCGCTTAGTGGAGTTGCTAGTATATCCATAAGTGGTGATAATACATGCGGATTGAGGTCATCAGGTCCAGTACTGTGAGTATCTTTAAGGGTTTTGTTGATAGCAATTAGCTCATAGGAAGAAGTCGGTAGCATAGCAAAGGAATTCAGTGAAGAGGCCGGCATATAATCTTGATATGATTTTTTTGATAGAGATATATTTTGTGCTAGAGATTTAGGTAAGTTCGTAAAATGGGTATTAAATATATCCGCTAAAAGTTCAGAGTCGTCTATTTTATTGCCATTAATTAATATTTCTTTTATAATCGTATCCTTATTTTCAGTATTAACGATGGATTTAATTAGTTGCCAAGTTTTTTTAATGTCATGGTTATATTTGGCAAATTCATTACTATAATAGTCTTGTTCCAGTTTAGTACGTATTACTTTATACTTATTACGGTAAGCGGTAAATATGGCTTTATTTGCTAGAGTAGGATTTTTTACAAATTTAACGTATAGTTTTTCTTTCTTTTTTGTAGAATTTAATAGTCCTTGAGTCATCCAAGGATTCTGAGCTGCTTTTCTTTTATTAGTGGCTCTGGGCCTTAGGGGAAAAGCTTGGTCATAATTAAGCTGTATTAATTTTACAAATAAAGCATATGCTAAGTCAGATTCATTTTTGCTGCAAAGTGATAAAACTGGTGACCAGTCTAGTTTGTCTAGTAATAGTCTAAAGTTAGAGGTGGTAGCATCATTTACGGTCCTTACCAATTGAGGGTTACCTAATTTATTCAGGGTTTTAGAAATATTCTCAATCCAGGTTATAATGGGTAAGTGATCCGAAATATCAGATATTATTATAGCAGAGTTAGTGACAGAGGCAGGAGAATTAGTGAAAATGTTATCAATTAGGGTGGCTGTAGTGGGAGTTATTCTAGTAGGTTGGAGAATCATGGGGAGAAAGTGGTGAGAGGTAAGGCAGTCGGTAAAGTCAGCAGTGGGATTATGAGTCTCCGAAGCCAATAAGTCGATGTTAAAATCTCCAGTTATAAATATCCTTTTATTTCTATTTTTATGAATGGTTAGCAAGTCAATTAGAGATTCAAATTCAGTATTAAAGAAATCTAGATTAGTACCAGGTGGTCTATATATGACTCCTACGACAATATCCGTATTTTTTGTAGATGGAATGTTAATAAATAAGCTTTCAAAAGAAGTAAAAGAAGTGGGGATGATCATTTCCTTATAATCAATATCCTCCCTTGTGAACAACCCGACACCTCCTCCTCCTCTTCCATCCTCTCTATTCCTATATGTAAAGGTGTAACCAGGAATATGGACTGTATCAGCTGTGTTGTCAGATAACCAGGTCTCAGTGACAGCAAGAATTGAAGTGGGCAATTGTTGTAATAGATTTTGAATCTCCTTTACTTTAGAGATGATGCTTCTAGTATTAAGATGTGAGATGGCAAAGGATGGTTGACCAGTATGAAATCTATTGGATGCTTGTGAAGGAGATAAGTACTCACACTCCCTGACAAGGTCTACAAAGTAATTAATATCAGAGTCTAGGTCTTTATTATTTAAAAGTGGTTTCCTGAGATCATCATTGTCTGTTATGTTTAAGGAGTTGAGTTTAGGAAGTTTACCTATGTTTGAAATTCTAGATTGTAAGTTTAGTTTCTCATTAGATTCATGTGTCTTTTTAAAACATTCATTACAATTCCAGGAGTCCTCAGTCAAAGTATTGTCTCTATTAGTAATACAAGTTGCATGATAGGATCTAGCACACAAGGAGCAAGTGTAGTCTCCCTTCCGCTGGTTTACTATGTCCGTGCACACACAACAAAAATCAACAGTGGCAACTTGCCGAGAAATGTTATTCAGTACTAGTAACACAAGTCAAAATAAGAAACAGAAACAATAAGACGTAAAGCAAGGGACGCAATCAAAGCAGTCGGGCCAAAATCGACATTCATCATAAATACAATTGGTATAAAATAGTTAGAGGTGTACTTAAGTCATCATTTAAGTAAAAAGTGTAATAGCCAAGGAGGTCGTGGAGCAGTCAGCAAGTGAGCAGTAATAGATGGGGTAAGTTGAAGAGAACAGTGTGCCTTATACATTATGTACAGTAATGCTTGCATGGTGCATACATCCATAATTATGTGTAGAGGAATAGCATCTGTAATTGAACTCAATTTAACAGTGTGGCAAAACATCGTAAAACACTAGAATTTACGTCTTATTATGGACATTGATGTTTACATTGCACAGAGAAAAAACCACAATTTAACTCAATTCAACGGTGTAGCGTAGCATCATGAGATTGTGCAGAAAGCAAATCAGCAGTGTATCCACCATTCAGGGATAAATGTTGATCATCAAAAATGCCAATCTCAATCAAGATGGGAGAAATAAAAAATAAAATAAGATATTAAGGAGTGCACCACGTCTTATTATGGACACTGATGTGTACATTGCACACAAAATCATGAGCGCAGAGAAAAAACAACAATTTAACTCAATTCAACAGTGTAGCGTAGCATCATGAGATTGTGCAGAAGACAATCTCTTCAACGTAACCAAACCGTGACTGCAGGCCAGTCAATCAATTTCCATATAACTAGGTCAACAAGTCAGAAAGTCTCAGATCCATAACTCTAGGTACTAATCTATGCCAGTAGGCCAGCCTAAAGAGAGTAATTTTACCATCTGTAAGCACAATTGAAGAGTATGCCCATTAAGTGATCGTTTATGCCATTCATGGCATCGTCAACCTCAACTGCATAGTCAATGTGAAGGAAATCTTGAGTAAGTAAGTACAGTAAACAGAACAGTGTGCATAGTCAGAAAATCCCATCCATGGCACAAACAACCTCAAGTGCATAGTCAATAAAAAAAAAGAATAGGGTGCACAGTCAAAATAAATCTCAACCAATCATAGGCACAGAAAAAAAGCAACAACAACTAACTCAATTCAACGGTGTAGCGTAGCATCATGAGATTGTGCAGAAGACAAATCAGCAGTATCCAAGGATAAACGTTGTCCATCAAAAATGACAATCTCAATAAATATGGGAGATGTGTAAGTCCCCTTTGATACACCATGTTCCATAGAGGCAGCAAATCTGTCTTATTACCTAATATTGATAATGATATCGATTATTCACTTTTGACTTAATAGATCCTGCATTCAGTGGTTGATTAGTTCAATAAGCACGCTCCAGAGACATATCTTAAGAGACATGTCTTAACCGATACATTACATACAGTAAACAAAACAGGGTGCATAGTCAAAAATCCAAGCCATGGCATAAACAATCTGAAGTGCATAGTCAATGAAGAAAAAAAAGAGCAGGGTGCACAGTCAGAATAAATCTCAACCGTGGCATAGACAATCTCAACTGCAAAGTTAGTGGAAAGAAAAAAGGAATAGCAGTATCGTAGTATAGCTCTGCTGTAAAATTAAGTGAAAAATGTACTTCAAAGTTAAGTTCATGTCGAAACTCACAAAGGAGTTGCGGTTGCAACTCCATCGTTCTTGAAGAAGAAACCATCGAGAAGTCGATCATCGACTAGGTTTGTTGATCCTGGTAAAGTCCTTGCGGCAATGACCTCCGAGGAAATCTCAGTCGCTGGATAATAGTGGTGCGTACTTGTAAAGATCATCTGGTGTGAGGATCCGATGTGAGGATTCCTCCATTGAGGTCGACATTTTGATATAGACCAAACCACCAGAGGTCCAGGTGGAAGCAACACGGTTTTCTTTCACCAGCCTTCTGGCCAGTGTAGACAGGTAAGCATTACTCTTCGTTAGATGCTCGTTGATAAACAGTTGGTTGCGTGGTTCCCAGGGAGAGCTTGATGAGGTTGTGGCAGATCGAAGCCTCTTCCTTGCGCCATAAACTGCATTCCTCGATCTTCTGTTAGTGAAACTAACGATAAGTGGTTTGTGTAGCAGTTTAGCTGATCCTGGTAAGCGATGAACCGTTGAGATGTCATACTCATTAAGATTGATATTGAGTCTGTCGTGACAAATCTGTATGATCGTGGAGGTTAGTGACTGCTCCGTCTCGGTCTGAGAAGAGTGGTGTGCTGATGAGATATTGGAGTCAGATGATAGTGCTTCTGGCACACCGTAGAAAACTAAGTTATTGATTCTTGAGTGCCTTTCCAAATCGTCAACTTTCTTCTGGAGGAGGATGTTGGTATTCTCCATTGATTTTAGTTTGTTCTCCAGTTGATCAACCTTTTCTTCAGTTTTTGTGGTTATCTCACTGATTTTTTGATCTAGGTGTTCTGTTAGTGCTGCTTTGAGCTCAGTGGTGACATCAGATGCTAGCTGCTTCACTAATTCCTTCATCATAGGAGTTAACAATTCTGTTAAGCGAGCTAGCAGAACGCTCAAAATCTTATCTTCTAGCACCAATTCGGACAGTTCCTCAAGCTTAGCGGCTTTCTTGGACATTCTCGAGGCCAAGCCGGCGTAAATCCGCGTAGTTTGATTGAGAGTCAGTTATGACAGCGCTCGAAATCAGACCAACTCAGTCGAAGTCGCTCCAAGGACTCACAACCAGCACATCTCAAGACCAGATTAATTAAGTTCACTCGCAGAGGAAAAGTAGTCAGACGTGTTTGTAGTAACGGTAGTAGTGACCATTGTACGCATTCGGGTATTTTTCCGCCTATTAAATGACCCCTGAGTGTTAACGAGAGCCGCCAGTGACTAGGTACCTAGAACGACGATGACCTATTTTCAGTCGAACAGTATAAAATCCATTTCGATCATTTGCTCACAAGTATTCTAGTAATTAACGATAGAGACTGATTTAACCTCGACCATATCGTAAAATAACATCCAAGTATTGAACTTCGAGTGGATTTTATTAGTAGTTTTGTCGATTTCAGCACAAGCTTATTTACGCCACCGCCACCGCCATGTTTTTCCGGACATACATTAAGTGCCAGTGAGTTAAGTGAGTAATTGATTCGTTTAGCATTAAAGGGAGGGGCGATGGTTGATACACAGGCGCGAGTTCGAAACTCGCTAGCCCTATAAGGCTGACTCAATCTTTCATTCCTTACTACATGTAGGCTATAGGCCTACCTAGTATAGTGACCAGCATTAGGACGGATCGGCGCCTAAGAGGCTGCCACGCAGTCATAAACTAATAATAATATGTTTTCTTTTATTCAATTAAAACTTACAAGCCCCAGTATTTTTACATGAATAGTAGTAACAGATGATAACAAATTGTAATAGGAGACGAATTTAACTGTATGGCAGCCTGCAAGGCGCCCATCGGTACCGGGTATCGAACCAGCGTCCTTTTGGTCTTCGTGCCAACGTGATACCATTCAACCATCTCCACGCCCCTTGTTTAACTTCCTACCATGTGTTCCTACTCTTCCATGTAACCATATTGCGGCTTGACAGTTTGAATTAAAACAAACGAATATAAATTGAGGGTTAAATGAAACTAACAGCAAATTATAATCTGGATTGAATTTGCATAGCGAAATATTGAATCGTTATCGTTGTCGTCATCATCACAGTCGTCATCAGAACATCCGCAATTTAAAAATTATTTATTTAGATTAAGGTGAGTCCAATTGCACAGAGTCATTAAGGGTTGATAGGTCTAAAAAGTAAATGATGACCTTCCAGTTGGTGTGTTTCGAGACTGCGCCTAGGATAGACCTGGGAGTCGACCCCAATAAGTCGACCCCAGTCGACTTGGGCATCCCAAGTCGAGTCGAGTCGTTTCTGCTTAGCGCAACTGACCCCCAAGTCGAATTTGTACAGAAAAGTCACCTCAAGTTGTTTTCTACACAAGTCGACTTAAACCGACTTGGGACACAAACAAATCTAAATTTATCTCGCCACACTAATGATCGTGAGGCCACGATGGCGTTAAAGCAGTTGTATACTGGTTTTAGTGTGAACAAACGTTTTTAAGACCTATTGTGTGTTAGGGTTGTGTCATGACAATACACCTGTATATAGGCTATATGTATAAATATGATCTAGTTGAGCGGGCGGTCAGCGCCGCTTGTCTTATGTAAACATTGACTGAATATAGCTCGTACTGAGCACGTGCTAATAGCTCGGGAAAGGTTAGAAATTACTGATTACAGTCGATTTGAATAATGCAGTTGTCTTAATACAGTAGATAGAGCTGTATATTGAGAGTGAAGTGTTAAGATATATAGTTGATTTATATTGACGATGCACACTGAATAGAAGTGTTGAAGATAAAAGTTGATTGTCATCTAATTTGAAAGAGTAAGAAGAAATATTAAAAAACGCAGAACGGTACTGCGATATTATTTTTTATTATCGACGCCGGTTGCGGCGGTTGAAATAAACAACTACTTAACTTAGGCCTACTTATTTTTATCGGTGTCAATTTATCTATATCATGAGTTATTACAAATTATTATGTTAAAGCGTCACACGTAGCCTACGTTTAATAAAACTGGTAAATCGAAATGTTAATAAAAATGTTAGCACGTCTGCCTTTTCAAGAGAGGGGTCGGAAATTTATAAGCCACATTCGCCAATAATAACTATTGTTTCAATGCATGGGGGAATCAATTTGACAGATAACTTCACAACTCAAAAGTAGAATAATAAAATAAAAATTACATCTGTTGCAAACTTTAGGGGGGGCAGCGAAGTTTGACGTTACATCAGGTCTGTGTAATTAAATTTAACAATTAGCCTAACAACATTTTAAGTTTAAAATAACAGCACTAATTTTGAGTATTAAAATTTTCATAATTTTTTGATTATTTTAATGTATACGGGCACCATTATTAATAATTTTCTAATTATTTAAATATTTTTCACCATCAGATTTTAAATACTTATTACAATGACAATAAATGGGATTTGAAACATGTTTATTATCAAGTGGAAATTTGGTTTTAGGGGATCAGAGCTTTGTGACGTCATTTTTCAGGGGGTGTGACTTTTTGTGACGAAGTGTGACAAGGGGGTCAAAAATCGGCCAAAATAGCGTGACGTCATTTATGGACGGCCCCTTTAGTCATTTGCAGACGGAAAAACTGTTGTATTAGACAATGATCGACTTTATTGTCGGTGAGTGGTAGTACTGTGGGATGATGCGCTTGCATTGCTATTAATTTTGAATGACGTTAGTGGCCAAATAATTATGACAACAGTATTAAACTGTGTCATTATAACACGCTGCAGATTCTTCTGTTAACCCATTAAAGCATTACAAAATTGTTCAAGAACAAACACAAACAGCTTAAAATAGGCCTAATAAGCAATTTTATTCATCAGGTGTTGAGATCTCATTACCCATTAGTATAAGAAATAAATGCTTGCCATGACATTTTTTTATTATTAGCCGTACGTAATCGTAATTACCATGTCAGAAGTCGACTTTAAGTCGGAAGTTGGTTGTTTTTCTGCCAAGTCGGGTCAAGTCGTTTTGACTCCAAGTTGTCGACTTCAAGTCGACCTCAAGTCACTTTAGGGTCAAGTGGGGTCAGATTGGGTGACTAAAGTGACTCCCAGGTCTAGCCTAGGATGAACATCGCAGTCATTGGTCCGTTGATCGAACTACCCATGGCTATCATCACCTGCCGACGTGCAAGTAAGTAAGTAAGTAAGTAGTTTGTTCACCACCAAAACTTACCTCTTTCAAATTGCTTATCCACCTTAGGCTGCCTCTCTGTCTCTTACGGACTGATCTTCTGGATGTTTACCTGATTACGGATTGTTTTGATGCGCCATCGGTTGATGCCTTGTGCATTAGACACCGGCGCAATAGAAGTTGCTAATTACATTACATTACATTACACCGAATAAATACAAATCACAATACACACTTATAAAAACTCAGTGATGGGCTACCGGTGAAGTCTCACACGACTCATCTCGCCGGTCACCCAAAGTAAGTAAGTAAGTAAGTAGTGGTAATAGTGATAGAAGTATTAGTAGTGATAGTAGTGGCAGCGGTAGTAGTATCATCAGCAGTTATGGTAATAGTGGCAGTAGCAGTTGAAGTAGTAATACTGTCACAACAGCAACAATTAATGAAAATAATAAAACTAATCATATTATTATTTGAAGACTGAAGAGTTCATTCCTTTACTGGCACCTGTCCGCATTTACCCAAATCCCAACCGGTAGGCCTATAGCAGTTCATAAAATTTTAAAACATATTCTAGGCTTGTTTTCATCGCACATACAACTTCTACTTCTACTATGACATATTTCCATCCCTCATCCAACTGCTAGGCCCTACATCTACTAAAAATATTTTAATCGCTCATCCAACTTCTAGTTTTAGCGCAATAATTTAGCATCAAAATCATTTTTTTCATCGCTCATCCAGCTTCTATTTCTGCTATAAAATTAATATGCTCATCCAACTTCTAATGTTACTGCAATAATTTAGCATTAACCCGTTGGAGGTGAGGTGAAGCATACAATAAATACAATCAGCTTAACCGTAAAGCATCTGAATATTACCTTCCTATCATTTTGGCTACAGAACCCAACACACCCAATTCTGTCTAAGAACTTTCGTCTGCTAATTTATGCGTTGTACGATTTCAACTATAAAGTAAACAAATATAATGATAAATTTCGATTGTAACGATGGAATAGAAACACAAATCTGGAAAACAAAAACGAAAAGAAAAAGCTAATACATTTGAAAAGGCAAAAATCCTTCATGAAACAGATTAAATAGAATGAATAATAAAGTAGGAGGGAAAGAGAAGATTTGGTTTTGCCCCGTAGGCTATGCTTCACCGAAGAGTTAGTGACTTTATAATGAAGATGTTCCTCCCATGGACAGAGTACGCTCAGTCTATCATATTATAAGTGAACATGTTGGATCGGGAACGCGACGTTTGGTAACCGCCATTTGAGCTACAGTGTCGTAATAGCCTACCTGTGACAGTTTTGCTGATGAATCACCCTAGACATAGTCACAATTATCACGCAATTCAATAATTCAATTATTCGAAGTAAACGCAATGCAATAAGTTACATCTGGAAGTGTCATTGTGTTTCGACGTAGTAAATTTTCAAGATCCGCACATGTAGGCCTATACTTTGCAAAGATGATTAATAAATGAGCAGTTAGGCTATTGTAGTTTTATTAGGTAATAGATGTTCCTCTTGCACTACATTAGTTCGACTGAGAGAATTGCCAATTCATTATTTCTTTAACGAAAGCCCCGTATACCCGAATACTCGACCATTGGCTTATACATCTATTGTTCATTTTATTAATCCGCATTGCTCTAGTATTCAAGTAATCGAATTAATAAATCGAATAAGAGGTTATACAATATGCGGTATACTCGATAATTATAAGGCCCCGTATGAGAAGACGTTAATGGAACATAATTATGGTATGTCGCTAGAGTCTTGATTGTTCAGTTCTGACGGCTCACAGGGGAAACGCCTGGAAATCCCTGGAACTTCCTTCTTAGGCCTACTTGTTTCCAAAACACGGCGTTACTAAACTAAAACCAAAAGCAAATAGAATACACGCGTTTATTAAGCCTAGTTTTACCCTATATATTAATACGATTGTTATGTGTGTGACATCAATGTCTATTGTTTAGCAGACAGACTTTATAATAATAGTCAATTGTCTAATGACATTGTTAAGTCGAAGCTGTGCTCTAGAGACGGGATGCTTTTTCTTGGCCGTCCTTTGCGAGTAGACCATGTTCCAGATCTGTTTAAAAGCCGCTTTGGCTGTCCCTGGGAAAGGGGTTTTCAGTTTCTTTCAAATCCATCATCTCTGTCGTCTTTAGAGATTCATCTTCTGGTCTCCTCAGAACCTGAAATTAAAAACATTCAAGAGAAACTATTTATTCGTTTATTCACGAATTTGCCTATTTTTTTATTCATGCAATGCACTGATAACATTACATGCTAAATGTAAACACACTATGAAAACGGATACGAGCATGTGCAAATAACTTGTCCAGCGTCATTACTCTGGATTACACTCAGTAGACTCGAACCTGCAAGCGTTAGGTTGTAGACAGTTCATGATATCGATTATACTGTTGTGTGACACAGAGGTTTGCAGAGAATACTTTTAACCCTAGGGCTACCAAGCTTTTTTTGTGACATCAGCTACCAAGGGGGGGCTGGTTACCACCCTTGGATTTCGTGTTTGGTTTCACATATCATAACTTGTAATATAGCAATGGATTCAGCATTCATTTCTGCACAGAATAGTATATTTAGTTGTACATTATGTGAATGCACCTCGAAATTACATCACTTTTAACAACGGAACCCATTAATTAGCAATATTTTATATTATTGCGTACATTTTGTACTTTTTGGATAAACAAATATAAGATTATGTGTGTTTTGAAACTAATCTATGCATAAAAGATACACACAATCATCCCCACACATGTTTATATAGCATAAATGCACATCCATACATATATATCCATACATATATATCGGTTTACGTTGTAATGCTGTATTCAGCCAAGTTCACACAGATTACGCGTATTATTATTTATTTTGATCACTTCCGGTATTCAAAAGACAAAGATGTAGGTATGAAATGAAGCCCTTCATTCCCTCTAAAGAATAGTATCTTTGTTTCTCTTCCAGGAAGACAAATGAATACGCTACAGACAAAAACTAAGGGGGAGTGCTTTCATTCAGCCATTTTTCACGCAAATTACGCGTATTATAATTTATTTTGAGCACTTCCGGTTGTCTCAGGTCAACTCGGTGACCATAGAAATGTAGCCCCACATTCCCTCTATAGAATGGTATAATTTGTGTCTCTTAATATTAAATGACGGATAAGATATAGTCGAAAATCTAGGGGTGGTATCCACCCCCCTCTGGTACCTCGGGTATATTGGATATAACGTTTGAATGGTGTGAGATATCATCTCACATTTCACCTCAAAACGTGTGTAAATGAACCCCCTACAGCTACTTAAAGGTAAAATTTTTATTCCATACGGAAAAAGTTTGAGATGAAAAAAACCTAGGGGGGGGGGTGGCAACCACCCCTTGGTAGCCCGAGGGTTAATGATGCTTGAAGTCTTTTTCCAAGTCTTTTGTCTTCAAAATGTGTTGTTTGACTTGGCTCTGGTGTTCCGAGGTGACAATAGGTTGTGCATTCAAAGCAATGTTATTTGATGAGGATGGCATTGTTTTTGTTAGAAGGGTAAACCCGGAGTCTCAAGCAAGGAGAGTTGTGTGGCCAGCACCAACGGGCAGAAACCCATGGATTTAAGAAAGGAAGAGAAAATAAAGAAGGTTAATGGCGAAATGAAAAGAATTATAAGTGGGGAAAAATTGTTGGAACGATAGGAGGAAGAATGGAAGGAAAGAAGGAAGGAAGGCAAACAGGGAGAAGGAAGGACAAGTAAAAATTGAAACTAGTGTAACAATGAATCTCTCTGTATTCCAACGATCTAGTATTCTAATGATCTGCCACTGTCATCCATCTGAGATTAGAAATAAGGGATATGACTGGAGTGGCCCATGCTGTATATCCCTCTTTACAGCATACGTTATCTTCGGATTTCTTTAGTACTCCAAAGTAAAATTGTCAAAACAAACTCGATAGATAGGTGAGTTTAGATTTTAAACCCAGATGTAAAGTGACGCAGGTGTATAGGTTTTTATACTGCTACGGCCGATGGTGTTTTGAAATTAAGTGGAAGGTGCTCAAGAAAAAGAAGAGGTATGCGGCAAAGATTCGTAAACTTGTATGCTTCCTTAATACAGGGTTGTTTCTAAGTTACTACTTAGAAACCAACGAAATCAGATGAAAACTAAAACATTCTGTATTGCCTGCTTTAGATTCCCATACCGATGCTTTATCGTTGTCATCTGAATGATGACAATGTTCGTTTTCGTCGGACCATCCGCAGCCGTGGAACTTCAGAAGAAGACGTTCATCCACTCTCGCCTCCAGGTCTTTGTCCCCTGTTTATAAGCAAAGATAAAGTCGAAGCATTATCGATTGTCGGATTAGAGTTACTTAGATCAGATCGGATTAAAATAGGCTACGAAACGACACATTCCAATTTCCAACAACTGACGCAGAGGACAAAATTTATTGTTCATTGCAGTGTTACTTATTAAATTAAAATGTCAGCTGTCATCAGTGCTGCTTCATTTCTGAAAGTATTCAGAGGTAACTCGGTGCCACGTTTACAAGCAGGTAAGACACCGCGGTTAAAATACACAAGCGTTGCTAAAAATGATATACAACAAGTTTTTTAAAGTGTCCTCAAGATTTAAGCAAGATTTGCGCAATCAATTACGTGGGTAACTCGACTAGGCTATATATCCTTCATTAGATATTGGATCAAACAAGAAAAGATTGTACTTACTCATAATGAAGGATGCTATTATTCCGATGATTCCTGTGACGATGGCTCCAAATGGTACGGTCCACAAATAGGAAATGGCATAGAAATTCTCCAGACCTCGAAGTTTAGTCTGACAAAGGAAAAAACGGAGATTTGTTATGACGTGATGCTATTGCATAAATTGTGATATGGAGCAACGTTATTGTAACTTTCCTATGATAATTCACCAAGCCTTAAACGCACGTTTCTTTTGGAATTTTCCATGAAGCAAGCCTACGTTACTTTAATGAGGCCAAAGAATTTCCATGACATAAGCCAGGTATGACTAACCTATGGCACACGTGCCCAAAATGGCACGTGCTCAAATTTTTTGGGCACACGAAATTCGGAGGGTCCCTCAAAATTTCAAACTTAGAAATACAAAATTACTGTGGGAATCGACATTTTCTTTTAGAAGGACTTTATTGTAGCACCATTTTAAATCCATCTTTGAAATAAGGTCTTTTAATTAATTTTTTTGTGCTTTGTCAATTAAACCCTACATGAAAAAAACAATTTCTAGGGGGACGCAGCGGTATTTTGATAAACGTTTTAGCGGCATTTTAGAACGCACCTTAACAAAGGTTCGCCATCTCTGACATAGGCCTACGAGGTCACGTTTATCAGGCAAAGGAATTTTCCATATGAAAGCCTTCGTCACGTTTAGGAGGCAAAGGATTGGAAACTTGGAAGTTCGTCGACAGTAGGGTACTGTATGTTTGCAACAAAATTGTTTACTCAGGAAATAGTCTCAATTTAATGTATTGAATGTATTGTAACAAAACGAAATGTGACGTGTGTATTGCTTACCTCGTGGCTTTTTGCTGCTGGCAGAAACTCCGTTGTTTGTTTCCAGCCGTCTTTATCGGCCATTCCATCAAAGGCTGTGAAG
Organism: Aporrectodea caliginosa; assembly: GCA_020284085.1. NCBI lineage: Eukaryota > Metazoa > Annelida > Clitellata > Crassiclitellata > Lumbricidae > Aporrectodea > Aporrectodea caliginosa. The sequence continues at coordinate 1,181,195 of JACEVL010000370.1, forward strand.
GTCGTGTGGTTGGTGAAGTTCAGTGTGGAGAGGGTGTCTGTAAGGTTGCCGTTTCCAATGGAACATTGCTCAACGGATACAGGTGGTAGAGGGTAATTGTAACGAACCGTCAGAGACCCGATGCACAACCAGAGCGTAGCGGATATGCCAACGATGCCACCTAATAGTACGCCCTTCAAAACGTAATGTATTAGCATTAAGAAATAAATAACATAAAATGAGATTGCATAACATGATGCAACATAGCATCGCATAGTTTGCCCATAGAAGAGTCAGTGATCCATATGTGTAATAGATACTCCATACAAAGCCCTTTTATTGAACATCTAAGCAACGCCGCTGAATGAGGCCTCTTATCTGTGGTCTTGGGTAACCCGGGGCACGTATTCCATTGGCTATCCGACTCTCCCCCCCAAAAAACCCAGCTTAACTACTCCCTGCGTCCGTGACTACATTAGAGGTCTGCGGGTTTAGCATTTCTGCTACCCGACCAGTACCCGTAACACAGAACCGTTGCCCGTGCCCGTACCCGACCCGTATTCGAAATTACTACCAGACCTTACCCATACCTGTGGGCATACCCATCACGTCATTAGCACGCCTTCCCTAATTCCCAATCCCTATCAGGCCAATAGGCTTACATGTAGTGATACTAATAAATAGGATAATGATGACGATGATGATGATGATGATGATGATGATGATGATGATGATGATGCTGATGACGGCTGTGGTGGTGATGATGAGGATAATGTAGTTGTAATATTTGCCACGCCATCAAACTCTTTTGGATAAACCATCTCGTTAAATGATGGCATCATCATCATCATCATCATCATAATAATCATCATCAAGACCGGTGAATATATTAACCTTCCAGTTGGCATGTCGGGAGACTGCGCCGAGGACGAAGACCGCAAACAGTGGTCCATTAACCGAGTTGAGCATCGCCATCATTACCTGCCCACGTAAAAGTAATCAATAGCGACCGAAATAATTTTAAGAGGTATCTATAACCCTTCAATATTAAACAAAACCAAATTTCCGGCAAAAGAGTAATGTATGTAATATTAAGGATTAATCAATGATTTGCGCCGGTGAAGTGAATAATTTCTCTGTTGCACAGAAAATAAGAAATTTCCTGCTAATACGAACAGCCTCATGTACAATAGATGCAAAGCTTAGGACTTACCTGTGTGATTTGACATGGAACAGTGGAACAGCCTGATATAGAGCAAATGACTGCATTACCTGTGTAATAGGACCCGGAACAGAGGCGGAGAAGAAAGCCACTCCAATGGTAAGAACTCCAAGCAACACAACTGAAACACAAATAGATGTTATCTGGTCCAGCGATCATTAAGTTAAATAGTAAATACTGAACATCAATTTGTTATGGACACTCCTAAGACCGTACAATGGGCATAACAGTTGTAATTTAAAAAATAAATGGATTTCTAATCAAGAAAGTGCAAAAGTGAAAAATAAAAACATTCTCTGCATAGAAAGGCAATAGTATGCGGAAAGGAAGGTGACTTACCTAAGAACCTGTTGATTAAAACCTTCCTTGATTCAGGCAGGTGGTTCAGCTTCCACTTGAAAATGTCCTCCCAACAGTTTGCGGCTGAACCGCTCAGCATCGAAGATAAGGAACTTAACAGATAACACATACAGCAAGTGAACAGGACAACGTAAGGTGAGCAAAGTCAGCAAATGTCAGATAGGTCAATGAAGGACAGAGAAATTACGATGAGCTGAATCGACACATGACAAGGGAAGGTTATATATATAAAAGGCACATCTCTTGGAATCCCTCGAAATTTATTTATGGGAAGAGCATGAAATAATGGAATATCACGTAATGTTAGACTAGACTATAATTTGATTTATTAATTTCAAGGGAAATGATGATAATTACCTTAACGCTCCTCCATAAAGCGCTGATAGAAAGAGTCCGGTGAATCCGGGTGAATCCGCGAAAATTGTTGTAACGAAGTAAGGAAGTAACTGCACACGTAAAAAGCACAGGTATTGTCAAATTCTAATGTGCAGTAATGTATATTGAAGCAAGTGTACATTGTGATGTTATGCAATTTAATGAGGAGGCTATAGAGATCAGTCTCAATCGTGATATTATTTCCACGAATAGAAAATGTGCAAATTCAAGAGAACTCAATACAAAAGCAGCGAACAGTATAGTATAATAGTAGGATAGTATAATAGCAAGGATAACTCTTTTACCATGTTAGGATTTTTGATGTCTTTGTTGGCCAGAGGATCGCACTTGATACTCGAATAGTAAGCTAAGACGATTAGTCCAATGACACAGCACATGACGTTCGTAGCAAAAATGACAGGAATGTTCAGCAGCATTGTCCTACAGGAGAAGATCAGTTCTAGAGAATCAGACTGACTATGATGACGACGAAACATTTTGCAGCGATATATGTGACCTCTTTCTTCCTAGGACTGGGACTGCTCTGGCCCAACACCGGGCGTATGCTGTGGTTGATCCCTCCATTTGGAATGGCCTTTTCTCTTACAAAGTGCTAAACTAATGACTGATTTTTCCTCATCGGTCTCTCGCTCTTTAAAGGCGTTTCATTTTTTCCCGGGACTTCCGTGCTGAGAGCGCCTCTAAATAATTATTCTGTGAGAGGCGCTTTATAAATTATTAGAAACGACAGAGGCTACGATTAGATTCGATACGATGACGATGATGATGGTGGTGGTGGTTACTTTAATGATCAAAGATTAAGTAACGGAAATAGTCGTGTTTAAGAAAATCCCTAGAAAGAGGAGAGACTTCGTTTGTAACCTACATCCTCGCCTTCCATAGTTTGTCGACGGCGGAGTATCTTTGAACAGATGACTGCGACAGACCGGAGACACTAACAGTACTCATTGTAAATCCAATCAGAAAAGTCCAGACAGTGTGGCGCTCTCGAGGGTCGAAGCTAAAACTGTCCAGCATAGTAGAAGATACGATTATCTTCAATGCAATGTGATCTTATGGAAAAATGACGATAATGAGGATGAGGAAGATGAGGAGGAGGAGCATGAGGAGGAGGAGAACAGTTTGAGGCCCGTTCCAGGATGACGAATAGTAATGATAAGAATGATTGTCCCCTGCGCGTGGAGCCCATTATAAGACCCATATAATTCGCATATGGTATTCGTTTTCAGCCCCTATGGGTCCCATCAAATGGCCTTGGAAATGTTGGCATGGTCAGGACCAAGAAGTTGTGCCCCTCAAGTCCTTGGTTACTTACTTAATTACATACTGGACAGGCAATTCACAATCACCTTCCTCGCAGTCTTATCCTCTTCACAGACAGTATACCGTCAGTAAACTCATTATAACCGACTTGGTTACCACCTTTCAACTCACCTATAATGGAGCAGAAATCTTAAAATAAATCAAATTGAGGAGGTGGATAAGAAAATGTCTGTACTTGGGTTAATTTCAACCTCTGACCTCTCGTATGATAGGACAGCATCCCAACCAATGGACTGTCACGTATTCATAATGAGACTGATGATAAATCTTATGTTTATTATATTGATAATATTTACTTAGCAAAGACGAGTCGACCTTCTGCTCCGCTCAGTTCGAAGACCTTTGTTATTCCACCAACTAAAATCAATCCCTTCAACAAAGAATTGAATCATTTCACTGGCACTTGACGTTCAATTCATGATATTCATGTTGTGACGAATAGCGCTGTGGGACATTATGAACCTGCCTCAAGGCAGAGAAACTGAAGAAGGTCTATTATCATTAGCTATAAGTAGCTTGATTAACGAAAAACAATCAATTAATTTCTTCAAAGGTACAACAATAGAATACAGTGCAACGTAAAACACTTCGTATAAAATAATAATAATAATAATAATAATAATAATAATAATAATAATAATAATAATAATAATAATAATAATAATAATAATAATAATAATAATAATATTAATATTAATATTAATATTAATAATAATAATAAATATCTTTTCTTTAATTAAGCGCCCGAAAAACGCACTGCGCTGTACATTTACATGTTATGTAATTGAAACAATCTTAACTACTAACAGAACAGACAGCCTGCAATACACGGCGCTAATAGCAGCCTACAAAGCATATCCTCCCTACGGGACTCGAACTCGGTACCTCTCGCTCTCTACGCCAGTGTGTTATCCAATGCGCTATCGGGCCCCATCATCGCAGTTCATTTAGTTATGAAAGATGCTTTCATTGCCGCAACCGCTGTTGATCAGGTAGTTCTTGGTCTCCGGAAAATAATATTTAACTTAAGGAAGGAATAAGTTGATAAATACGGCTGGCCATACTGGAATGTGACAGAGTCTATCTCAAGTTTAATAAGCTAAGGCCATCGTCATAATCGTAATCCTAATCGTGATGATTTAGTTTTTTAGGATACCTTGACGAGGATGGCAACGATTCCAACAACCATCGCGATAAACTGGAAGACGTCCGTCCATATCACGGCTCGCATTCCGCCCTACGATGATTTCAAAACATCATTCATTACTAGTAATGACATGGCTGCTGTATCATGAGGGCGACTGGTGAATGTGTTCATGAAAGGTGGTGCCATGCGCGCTGGCGAGTCCAATTAAACAATTCGGAGAATGTGGAATAGTACAGAGTTACGCTTTAGTTAGAGCAAGTGATTGATTGAGCAGAGTTTGAATGTTTGATGTGTATAGTGCTGAACGACGTAGAAGAGTCTCACACAAGTGATTGTGACAAAAACCAGTTTGTACTTTGCTAATAATGTGCATTAGCTATAAGCGTGTGCAGACGTTTACGAGAACATATCTTGAGCTGTTTCATTGAACTTTTAATGGATGTTCTTACGATAGCTGTGTAGGTCATCGATAGAACGGCCATGACAGGAATTGATACGGAAATCGGCAAACCAGTGGCTAAAAAAGAACAAGTGGTACATTACCTATAAATGAAAGACGAGAACAATGGCCATGATGATGATGATGATGATGATGATGATGATGATGATGATGATGATGATGATGATGATGTTGATGATGATGATGATGATGATGATGATGATGATGATGATGATGATGATGATGATGATGATGATGATGATGATGATGATGGTGACGATGACGATGATGATGATGATGATGATTATGATGATGATGATTATGATGATGACGACGACGATGATGATGATGATGATGGATACGATGATGATGATGATGATGATGGTGGTGGTGGTGGTGGTGATCATTATTGTTATGACGATGAAAACTGTTACTGATCTTGATAGTGATGACGTTTCAGCTGTTGTCAGAGGCGACTACGACAACAACAACGATGGTGATTATGATGTCAATGGTTATCATGGCACCTGCTATGGTAGGGTTACAAGGGTACCTTATGATAAGTAGACGAACCCGTAGCGCCGTTAGGAGAGCGAATAGTGTTAATAATTACCAGATTCCAGAGCTGCTGACGGAGCATACATTACCACTCCCATGTACAGAACCTAAGAACAAGAAATCACAGAACAATTTTTACGAGTCGATTTTGTCCGTTTGATGGGTCCTGCGTTCCTTCTAGGGTCTGGATATTTCTATTTGTTTCTTGCCAGATACATACCGTACGGATCACGAGAGAAAAAAATGAGCGTCTCATCGCGTTTTCAACAGTATACAAAGCTATACTACATTACAGAGTTCAGAATTGCACATTTAAGACTTGAAACATTAAGACTCTGGCAACTTAATTTCTCTTATTTTGCCTCACGTTTACTTTGCCTAACCTTACACAACATTTAGTTTGAGCAATGGAGCAAAGATTCGTCTATCCGCGGTTTACTTGTCAGACCCTTTGAATTGATTGAGAAGTTGAACTCCTTAAACAAATTTTGATGAGCTCCTTTTAGTCAGACATTCAGGACGTCTTCTTTCCAAGTCTCTGAATCTTCTCATTATCTTGAATACTTAGTTATGCGGAAAGCTAGCAAAACAGTCCAGTGAAAAATAGTCTAAATTACAAAATCGGAAAACTTTCTCCTTCCACCCGTCCACAAATAAAACCTTACCTTACTTTACGAGACTATTCTTCTGAAGATGCATGTTTACATCACATGAGCACAAACGTAAAATGTCCTTTACCGCAGTAAAAATTCCATTCAAAGATCCAAAAATCCTGACGCTCCTTGACATATATCGCCTTTCCAGATACTAAAACATGAATAACATGTAACTTACGCTGTCATTCATTAAAAAATTAGCCTTCCTACCCATTCTCGCCCGGTTTTTTTGCCTGGCTTAATTTTTACGGCTTCCCTACTTTTCGAGGTCACTGACTATTCAATGCTACTAAACAAACGGAACAACCGGAGGCTGAGCGATCAGATGCAGAAAGAGTTCCAATGTAAAACGTTACGGTCAATGTCAAATGAAGATACGCGCTCATAGCAACAACAAGAAGGCAATCAACTGCCTAAAAAAGAATAAGTGTTTAATTAAAAGTAGCTGGTTCATTAGGGATAACTGTCAAATTATGATTAACTGCAAAATTAAGAGTAACTTCTGACTCAACTGTTACGAGAGAAAACGGTTTTCAAACTCCTGCGAAAAAGGAGCAAGGAAAGACCAAGAAGGAGGGAAAGACCGAGAAGTATAATTAGGTCCAGAAACAGAAACACCTCGTTTGCATAGAACAAACTTGCATACTATTTTTTAAGATGGCAGATGACCTAGTTGAGAGGCATTCATGATTCAAACTTGCAAAAGCAAACGGAGTTACATTAGGCTGAATGACGAGCCGTAGAGAAAGAGTCCCAGCATCAAACGTTAAGGTCAATGTCAAATGGAAATGCGCGCTCATCACGAGCAGGTGCCAATCAACTGTCTAATTAAGAGTAGCTGCCTAATTAAGGTTAACTACCTAATTAAAAGTAGATGCCTAATAAAGAGCTACTTGTGACTCAACTGTTACGAGAGAAAAGGGAGTTAACTTACATCGTAGATGCTGACCAACTTCATCGGATAGATCCACGGAACAAAGATGCGCTCGGCAAAGGAAATTCCAATTGCTGATGAGAGGCAGGCGAAGATAAGGTACTGGATACCGTAGCTGTACATCTCTGCTGTCATACCAAGAAACAAAATAGCTGACCTGAAGGAAACGAACAACGAAATGGCCGTCGGAATGACCTTGAGTCGTCGATTGGCCATTATGAACTCAGCGGTCGTCTTCTGTCGACCTCCTGTCAGCGAATGGTAGATTCCGATGGACAGAGAGATGACGAGAAATCCAACAAAGATTAGGTAGTCCGCCCATTTCAAATGAGACTCCATTTTTCTGAAGTTCCTGCAAAAAATAAAGTACGGTTATAGAAGAAAATGGAAGACAAGATATGTTTGTCGAAAATGATGCAAGGTGATTCTAACCGTAGAAGGCACTGTCAAGATGTCCTCAGCGCCAAAATAAGCTGAATCTTGAGAATAAGTTTATTTTACAGACGCTTCATGAAAAGAAACAAAATCGTTTATTCAGATTTGAAAAGGTTTTGGTTCAAAGTTGAGATGAAGTAGGTCAGGCAGATGGCTACAACGGATGGTGTTTAGCATTGCAGCTAAGGATAAAGAGATTGGGTGAAATAAAGTACGGTTATAGAAGAAAAGAAAAGAACAGATACGTTTGGCGTAGATAATGCAAGGTGATTTCTAACCGTATTAGGCAATATCGAGATGTGTCTTCAGTGCCAAGATAAGCTGAATCTTGAGAATAAGTTTCTTCGTAGACGCTCCATGACAACCAAAATCGTTGATGCAGATGTGAAAAGGTTTTGGTTCATAGTTCAGATGAACAGGTGAGGCAGATTCCTAGGCCTATAACGGATGTTGTTTAGAAATGGATCTGAGGATAAGGAGATTGGGTGAAATCAGGATACGATCTAGGCCTATAACGGATGTTGTTTAGAAATGGATCTGAGGATAAGGAGATTGGGTGAAATCAGGATACGATCTAGGCCTATAACGGATGTTGTTTAGAAATGGATCTGAGGATAAGGAGATTGGGTGAAATCAGGATACGATCTATAGGCCTATATAACGGATGTTGTTTAGAAATGGATCTGAGGATAAGGAGATTGGGTGAAATCAGGATACGATCTAGGCCTATAACGGATGTTGTTTAGAAATGGATCTGAGGATAAGGAGATTGGGTGAAATCAGGATACGATCCTTTAACAGGCAAGCATAAGCTTAACTGTAGCTAGTTGTACAACTATGTCTAAATGTACTGTACCTCACGTTGATTTTAATTTAGTATTCGCCACGTCTGACGTTGGTCACAGCTGACGTTGATGTGAGCTATTACTATTATTACAAACGGAGTCTCATTCGTCTTCATGTACGTGTTGAGTGTGCGCTTGGGTGCACACACACACACACATACACACACATGCACAAACGCATACGCATGCACAAACACACACACACACTCATATATATTTATATTATATATATATAGGTTATATAATATATATAATTATATATACTTGTGACTACAAAAAATATGGTAGGCCTACTAATGAAACATGAAAATGGCCTGCATCTCCGTCAAATTTTGATAACTTTGTTCGCATGTTTCTTATTAAAAAATCAGACTCGGCGGGTCATTTGGTTGGTTTTAATATTATTACTTCTAATCGTGAGCGCAACTGAACGTGGCCGTGTAGACTGCCACGCCAAGATGTCACCTCCAATCGCGATAGTCGTTATTATTGCAATAAAATTATTGGGAATA